>JAQGBT010007455.1:0-10973 GCA_034698585.1 Disparrhopalites patrizii
AACAAAATGAAAGCCCCCTACAAAAAAATGTAACATAACATCCATCGTGATTTATCCCCTAAAAAAGCCTGGTAATCACTTCAACCCCAATAATGCGTCCCTAATTTTTTTTTCTTTCATTACCACCACCACGTAATCATCATTGCTCATCTTTGTTACATGATTTCGGTTACTTCATCCCTCTAAAACGTGTACATGAAGGGCTCTTAAGGGGTAAAAAAGAAGTAACACATGTGTAATCGTATAGTAAAAAAGGTACAAAAAAAAAGTATGTTGGGTTGCTCTTCCTTCCTCCTCTCCCTCCCATCTTCCCTCGTCCTTTATTGTATACGATAGCCTAGAAAATGTTACGTCTACAAGTGGTGTGAGAGAATCCGTGCCACATTCACAAAAATTGTAGAGGGGAAAAAAAAGCCTGGGAGTTGGGGATGATGGGGGTAAGAGAGAGAGAGAGACAGAGAGAAAAAAATGGAAGTAAAGCTCCTTGGCCGCCAAAAAAAGGATTCTTGTAAGAAGTACACCCATGTATATACAGGTTCTTTTCAAACATTAAGGGAAATATTGGGGGATCTGCAGAAGAATGTTTTTTTTTTGTAGTAAAAAAAAATGTATGAGAAAAAGCAATGTAGATGTATAGGGAGAAGAAGGTATTTTTTTTGCCAGGAAGAAGGAGTTGTTGGGATTTTTGATACAGGCAATAGGAAATTGTATGGGGTAGGTGTGATGCATCTCCTCACATTTCAAGTAGTTGGTTGTTGGGCGCTGAAGAGAAAGCTTGTAGAAACTCTTGTTGGAAATGTGTAGCTCATGAGAACGGACGTGCTTGCCTTTTTTTCTTGTGGCCCTCTACATCAGCATTTATAAACGTGCTGGTATTCCATATCAAAGTGTTTACAAGGAGCATCTTATTGGGGGTAAAGTGATTTGTTGAAACTAGAAGAAAAAGAGGATAGAAAATTTTTACAAAAGGATTGTGACTAGCTTTTGTTTTGATTTTTTAAAGATCATTTCTCTCCCCACTCCGCCACCCCAGTAATAAGACATTTAATCTCCTCCGGTGTGTATATAATTACCCTTTTTTTGTGTTTTGGATTCAAAAGAAGAAAGGTGAAGAGAAGTGTGATTGCCTCCCAGTAACAGAGGAGAGGATGAATGGATCTGAGGGGATTTAAATACTTAATTACTCGGACAAATTCCCTCTGGACATTACTCAGTTGATTTGTCAACGAGAACAAGACGAGGAGAGAAAAAAGATACAAAGAGGAGGAGGAGGAAGAATAAAAGAAGATGAAGAAGAGGATGATCACTCATTTACAATTTGTACTCCAATCAGGGTGTGAAAACAATACTTCTGCCCACAGTTGGAAGTCTCCGGCTTCCCGCCGACTCCCTCTTAATTAACTCTTCATGACGGCTCAATTTATATTTTTTTTTTTTGGAGGGGGAATTATTATCTCTGTATTATCATTTGTGATTTTTTTTTTCGTTCTCTATCTGTCTCTGTGTAACTGTGTATGTATTGTTTTGAATCATTATTATTGGATTGACAACCACTTACAAGATATTTTATTATCATTTGCCCTAAACATTACATTGTGTGGGATGGTAAAAACCTTTCCTATGTGTATCAGGAGGATTTAATAGGTCTTGAGACATTTTTAGAGACAATTACTACCAAATTCCACTGGCTTTTACCCTGATCTGGCTTGTAGGAATATCATTTGTGAGACAAGTTCATCCCTCAATAGTATCATTATTATCATCATTGTCATTATATCTTCTTTTTTTAATATATTTACATATGTACGTATGTCTCTCTCTCAGTTGAGTACAAACCTCTGTTAATTCACTCTCGTGACTCTCCTCGAAAAAGAAACGTGTTGGAATGAAGGGGTTATTCATTGCTATGTGTCATTTCATTCAATGGTAATTAACATTAAATACTACAAAATCTCTGTGCCTATCTCTCTCTCTGATCGGATTGCTGTACAAAAGTGACACTATTATTCCTAAAGCTCTTCGTCCAAGGGAGGTGCACGACGACCAGAATTGGTTGATTGGAACTGATACTTCCTCCAATTTTTCCCCTGGCACTCCCCTCCAACGGGTTTATGGGATCCCTTGGAAAAACATTTTACACCACGCCTGAGTCCCTGGAGTGACTTAGGAAGAAGATGTGGTGGGGTGATATAAAGTAAGAAATATAAGAAAGTGACAAAGGAATGTAAAAAAAAAAAAATTTACAAAGAAGAAATGTATCAAGATGCAATTTCCGGGTTAATGTTTTAAAAAAACAATTGGAGGATTTGTTTGTACGGAAGAAAAGAGAGAGAGAGAGAAAATTCTGAATATACATCAAAATGGGATCTTATGAAGAGGATCCCATTGATTTTACGGCGGATGCAGGTGGAGGAGGAGGAGATGTAGGAGGAGGATGTAGTGATGTTGGTGGAGGAGCTGGAGGTCCCAAGAGGAAGTACAAGAATACCTTCGGAGGCACTCATGATATCTCCCATCACTTTTTCGATGGACTGGATGCTATTACTCCGGCGGTAAGAATAAAATTTTGACTGTTTTTTTTTTTTGCTTAACCCTTTGAAATTACAAATTGCTTGATTTTTTCCTTGGGTTTTTCTGACACTATCTTCCATGTCATATTACGAGGTTGGGAATGGCTGGGAGTCATTATTATTTGAGAATATAACGTGTGGTGCATAGTGGGATGTTCAATGTTACGTAAAATTTGTACACATTTTGGCTGCTCCTTCCTTTTTTTTTTTTGGTGATATAGGAATGGATAAGAGGAAAGGGTTAGCTTGGGCTTCCTACTGGGAGATGAGGGGATTTTTATGAATTTTTTGTTTCAACTGGCAAAATGTTTACTAGTCATTTTTATCAGATTCAAGTAAATCTCACGTAACTTTGGCCTCAAACGTGTGTCAGGAAAGGCTGGAGAGGATTTGGGAGGAAAAAAAAGATGATTTATGGTTATGTAGAATTTTTTCATGATTATTAAAGCATTGATACGGTACAAAATGTAAATACCATAAATAAAGTAGTTGATATCGTATGTCTGGAAGGGGAAAGATGGTTGCCTTGCATTAGAGACAAGTGCCACACAGAGAGAAAATGTTTTTTTCTTTTAAGGAAAAAACAAAACAAAAAGAAAAGGAAAAATAAAAACATAAACACACAATAAAATATTCATGGACATTTATACTGATGCATCCGTATAAACGTGCCCTTTTCCCATTGAAAAAGCTAAAGATCATCCTACAATATCTGAATACCAAAGTGCCAAAGGAAAAAAAAAACGGAGTTGTGAGGAAATTTTTGTTTTCTCTACATTGTATTTAAGCAAATATACATAAACAAATGTCGTAAGTGAAAATCAGACTGAGAGGCTTGATGTGTTTGTTGAATTTTATTTGAATCTTATCAACCTGGTAAATCTCAGGGAGTTTCATTGATTTCCAATAGAACCTTCTATTCATTGTACTGTTTTTTTTATGTTTTCTTTCCTCACTGACAATAATATAAAGCTGTTGATTTTCCCAGAAAATTCGTTTTCATCCTTCTGCCAATCCCCAAAAAAAATTTTTTTGTACATTTTATAATCTTACCTTTTTTTAAAGGCTTTCAACCCCTTGAAAATTCCACGCTTTTTGGTGTAGTCAGACCTTTACTGTAGATTATGTTTCAAGAGTGTTGAATGAAAAAAATTCAAATGTGATAAAAAAGAAGTTCACAGAGGAAATAAAGAGAAATTATATGGTCTTCATTGGTGATATTAGGAGAGATTACAGAGAGAGAAAAAAGGATTCAAGCACCTTTGAGATTTTTGTAAATGCCTTTTTTTTCTTTCCTCCTCAATAAATTTATCTTTCTTGTCGATGGCCCTTGAGAAATTACGTGTTCGTTCCGACCTCTTCCTTTCATTCGTCGGACACATTTTCTTCCCTTCTCATATTCCTTTTCAATCCATACTCAGCCCTCTCCGAATATTCTGATGGTTCCGCCACAATTGATTTCTCATTGGACACCATTCAATAAAGAATGATTGGCAAAGACGGGGAAAAAATACGATTTTTTCCCTCATCTCGTGCGAGCAATAATTTATCTTCTTCTGTTTTCTTCATTACGTGAAATATGTATGAAATTGCTGGAATCTGAATGAGAACGAGTAATAGCCTTGCAAATGAAAGGCATTGACAAATTTGCAAAAAATGATTTCTAAATGAAAAAAAAGGTAAATACCTCAAAAAGATGCTTATATATATTATGTAAAAAAAAAGTCCATGGGTTTGCATACAGCTCTTGAGCAGGAATATCTGTGAAGATTTCTGATTCTTAATTTTATTTTTATTTTTTAAAACCTCTTTTCCCGAGAAGCCCAACGGCCACGAGGTAGACAGGGGTTAAGGGAGATCATGGGCTTACGGGGAGGAAAGGAGACCGATGTAATTAACCAAAAAATGTTTATAGTTGCGAGGAAAAAGGAGGGACATGAAATAAAATGTCAGGAGAAAAGAAGGCCGATAAAAAAGCCGGGGAAAGATGTAGAACCAGAGACAAAAAAAGGAGATGAGAGGGAAAAAGAAAGAAAAGGTACAGACATGTCAGAAAAAGAGGAGATCATCATTAAAAGAGAGAAGAATCCTGGTCAGAAAAGCAGATGTGGGAAATCCTCAAAAAAAAAACATTAAAAAATATGAACTTTGGCAAAGAACATGAAGGCAAACAACCGACCTTATGATTACTGTAGATCGTAAATAAAACAGGAGCGGACAGGATTGAAGCACAATACATATAGGAAAGTGTGTGTGAGAGAGAAATTCAGTAATTTAAATTTGTGAGCTTTGAACCGTCATCGATACTTGGTGTTGTTGGAATTAGTATTATGCATAATTATTTGGCTCCTTTTAATCTTCTCCACTCTTTCCCAGCGCCTCATGAGTATCCCTACATAATTACGTCTTCAGGTGGGAAAATTCCCAGTAGCGTCTCCATTTTGACAACCAAAAGGGGGGAGTGGACATTTCAAAGTAACTTCATTCGCCTTAGCTATAATAAAAGGAGTAGGAGAAAGACAAGGGAAAGAATCTCTATAGCTTTCTTTTTTGCCATATTTTATTAATTGAGTGAAATTCTATACTCATACATATCTGTATTGGTAATTACAAGGATACACATGCACTTACTTTCTTGTTCAAGACAGTAATTTTTATTTTAGCGAGCACCTCCGTACTAACATGATTGTCGGTTTTCGATTAATTAGACACCAATTCCTTTATTACGACAGCTACTATACTCCGTATGAGGGGAGAGGAGAGACGGCTCTCCAAATGAGATACTGTGGCCTTCAGCTACACATGAGAGAGAGAGAGAGAGAAAGAAGAAAAAGATTGACAGAAGTTTGTTACGGGGATTCACCAGAAAAAGTGCTACTACATCCAAAAGGGGGTAAATTTAAAGCAAGACAAAGAGGTGAAGAGAAGAAATACGAAAACAGAGAAATTGAGAACCGATGAAAGGGATAAAAAGGGTAGAAACTGTATAAAATACCAAGGACTAACAAACATAGGAGGAACACAGATACCGGCAGTCATAATTGGAGAGTGTCAGACGGAATGCAAAAATAGAAAAAGAAGAAAGAGAAAGGGAAAAGTGGGAGAAATGAGGGAACGGGAGAAAAAGAGATAAGATACAATATTTTAGGAAGAAAAAGAGATAAGATACAATATTTCAAGAAGAAAAACGAGAAAAGAGAAGAAAAAGAGAATAGAAGATACATACGAGGAAAAGAGGAAAGCGAGAATAAGAGAAAGAAAAGAAAACATATTTGAAAAGGAAAGATAACAGCGGAGAAAGATACAGGAGAATGTAGGAGGGAAAGAGAAAAAGAGAAAATGGAGAAATCGATAAAAAGGAGAAAGGATAGAAAAGACACATCAATGGGAAAGAAATAGGAAAAAGCGGTTAACAGAGAAAGATAAGAGAATAGATGTAGAAGGGGAAAGGAGAAATCTGAGACAAGAAACAGAAAGGGTGAAGCGAGAGAGACAAAAAATGGTAAGAGGACAGAGAGAAGAGAAAGGAGAGATATAAGAAGGGAGATAATAATACCAAAGAAGGAATAAAAACAGAAAGGGAGAGAGGAAAGGATAAAGAGACGGAGGCAGAAAAGGAGATAAGATTTAAGGAAGAGAGAAAGTAAAACAAAGAGAAGTTAATGGGGGAGAGAGAGGGAGACGATGAGAAAAAAATGGATAAAAAACAATTGTGAGAGACGTGGAATGATGCAGGGAAATTTGAATAGAAGTCCTTCGTGGACATTTGGACCATCCGAAGATGAGTTAATGGAGGTATTTGACGGTCTGTAATAATAATGAAAAGAAAAACATGGTGTTCTGTCCAACCTCCTCTCAAGTACAAAGGAGGAAGATTTTGACATGTGTGGGATATAAGTGTAGGTCTTTTAAAAAAAAAATAAAGCAACAAGAAAAAAAAGGATTCTCTTTTCATATCTTCTTCCCCCGGGCATCCTCTTGGGTAGATCTTCCCAGTTTTTTCTCCTCCGACTACTATTACACTAATACTCGATGCCCTTGCGGTGGTATGAGTAGCTCCTGGCCTCCTGTAATAAGAAGTGATTGGATATGTATTGTATAGTCATGGGAAGAATGCATTGCCCGGTAATGAAATACGTGCACAAAGAGCCTATTTCCCATCCTTGGCCTGCCGCTTTGAAGATTTAACCTCATGAATTTTTCTTGTAATTAAATAGAAAAACTGTCAATTTTGGACCGTTCCATTTTATCATTACTATTTTTTCTTCAAGCCTCACTGCCAAGGCCAAGAAGGAAGGGAGGATGAAAGAAGAAAAAAAAAGTAGAAGTGATTGTACTCTAGAATAAATAGGAAGGTTTTTTTTTCAAATCTTTTTCTCGCCCAAAAAATTTTCACTTTCTTCCTGAATAGCGGAGTTCATTAAGAAAGTGCACAATTGCTCACGTTTCCCCCTTGAAAGTCCTCATTCTCAGAGGTGTGAAGCAGACATTTCTCGCCTAAAACATGAGGAAAAAATTACCAATAAACGTATTGAGTAATCCGGTACATGGAATTAATAAAAATTAATGGAAAAGTAAATTGCAAATTATGACTTGAAACATTTTATGCGGGTAAAGTCCGTGTACATAAGGATTATTAATGTCCTTATAAAGAAAATATTCCGGAGGAGGGGAAAGTATTACGGGGGAAAATCAAGATCCAAAGCATTTAGCTTGAATGACTTGTCCGTGTCCATTATATAAATGCGGCAGTTGGGAAAAAATCGATTTTTCTTCTTAATGAATATCTTCACAGTCATTTTCCTTTCGTTCTATTCCTTTCCTCCCAAAAATAATTGAGCTCTGCACACTTACAATATGTTCCACAAGGAGGATTTTTTATGAATAAATAATGGGAAAAAAAAGGTTGTGGGAGAGAGCATCAAAGGGGAAAAGAGGGAAGTAATACACTGTACCGAACGAATGGCTTTTGCATCGTAAATATTAAGCGTGAAACCTGTAGGAAATTTTGTTTGGCAAATATCGTAGAATGGACGGTTTAGGGAGAGAGAGAGAAGAGATGCAAAATGGAATTTATGGCTGATGACTTGCTATTATTTGGAAACGCTGGTTCGTGAAATAGGAAATTACGTATTGGGGAATTCAAATGGTCATTTTTCTGTCTTTAAAAAAAATCCATTCTTATATAGAAAATTCCACACGATCAAATATATACTTTCCACTGTGTAGTAGTCAGTCAGGGTGCTCGAAATCTTTTTGCTCCTCTCTCTCTCCTTTCATCTTTGGGTGGCTTCACTTCCTCTTTGTAATACGGCTTGTATTAGATACGTGTTATGCGTGGGGAGAAAGGTTCTACGGGGATTCCGATGCGTGTGATCTACCTGTGTTTTTGAGCTGGATTCAGTGGAGATGGTAGAATGCTGGGAATTACAGGGAAGCTCCATCTTGATGGGAGGTGATGTTCAGTGATGAATTGGCAATGGAATCGTCCTGAAAGTTAAACCATTTGTTTGCATTGCCAATTTATTATCGTGTGAAATTCGAATTTAAGTCGTGAGGCAAGTGCTTTGACCTGATCATCCTTCATCACTCTCCCTCTCTCTTCTCCTTTTTCTCTCTCTAAATATCTTCCATACCCTTGGAATCTCTCTCTCTCTATTTCCTTGCTCTCTACGTATCTGTCTGATATTTATGTATTTATGTCTAAATCTGTCTCTCCTTTCGCGCCTCTCTCTTTCTCTAATCGAATCTCCTAGTCTCTTTCTCAAAGGCTCTGGCTCAACCTGCATTAATCCTTTTATTTTTTTACTTTATTCGTGGCTAGCCTAGTCTGTCCAAAGCTGTCTCTCTCTTTCTCATCTCTCTCTCTCTTTATTCATTCTCTCTTTCTCATCTATCTTTCTTTTCTTTTCCCTCTTTCACTCTCTTTGTCTCTTTCTCCTCTCTTTCTTTTCTTTTCCCTCTTTCACTCTCTCTCTTTTTCTTTAGCTTTCTCTCTCTCCCTTCTTCTTTTCTCTTTTTGTGCACTCCCTTATTCTTTCTTGTATCATTCTTTCTCCTATCTTTCTTTCTGTTTTTCCTCTCTCTCTCTCTCTTTCTACTATTTTTGCTTTCTCTCTCTCCCTTTCTCCTCTGTGTCTCTCTTCTTTCTCTCTTTCTTTCTCTCTCCATTTTGATCTCTAGCCTTTTCTCTTTCCTTTTCGCTCTCTTTCTCTCCGTCTCTCGCTCGTTCTGTCTTTTCCGTTGTCCAAAGTTCTATCCGTCAGACACTCTCAAAGTATCTGTCTCTTTCTACTCTCATCATTGTCTCCTTCTGTCCCTAAGTCTCTCTGCCTTCCTTGGATTATATCTCTCTCGTTCTCTTTCTCCGTCGATCTGACTGAATCGCTCCTCCTTTTTCATCTCATCTAACTCTGTTTGCTCTCTTGGTAAATCTCTCTTTCTGGCCTTCTGGCTGTCTCTGAACCTAAAATCTATCCGCATTTCTCCAAGTCTCTCACTCCTTCTCTTAATTCTCCTAAATGTTCTCTGGTGTCAATTTGATGGGTTCAATTTCTTTGTTTTAATCCCTCTAAATATCCCTGTACCTCTATTTATGTCAATTTCTCCCTACTCGCACTCATCTACATCTCTCCCTGTCTTTCTCCACATCCCTCTTCAGTTATCCCGATCTTTCTTTCCGTCTAAATATCACACTCTCCTTTTCTAAAGAATCTCCAGGGTGGATCTTCCTCTTCTTCCGTGATGGTGTGAGAGTTTGTGTGAGAACTATTATTAATAATGCATGAAGGAGGAACTCATTTTTTTTCCTATTGAATTCATTGCTATAAACTATGAAAGAATACGGACATTAAAATAATATTATTATTGGTTATCGTTTCATTCATTGCTGGATATTACTAGATGCAACGTAAAACAAAGGGATTGTTCTTTTTTACCTGTCACAATCACTTATCATTTATTCTTGTTTTTTTATTTTTTTTTATTTTGTTACTTCACCATGCTACTCCTCTCCTATAACCCCTTTGTTTTTTTCTTGCTCTTCCCTCATTTAATTTCTCTCGCTTCAGGTACACAGTAATAAAGTGTGGGGAGAGAGTGGATTGCACACCTTGAATGCACGTATCTCTCTGATAGGAAATCAGTCGCAGTGAAGCTATACATACATTGAAATACATAAATGTGTATCGGCGAACGTATTTCCACCGATTTTTTTATGAAGGAATTTTTACACTTTGTAATTACAACTTCAAAAAAAAAAAATCAGGTGAGGATCTTCTTTCTCTGTTCTCAAAGTTTAATGACACGAACAAGTGGAGAATGGAAGGGTTTTTTTAAGCAGTTTATAGCTTCACCAAAAACTTTTACTTTCAGGAGACGTAATTTGCTCATTTTATTGCTGTTGCCACAGAAAAAAAATATGTATAAGAGACAGGAAAGAAAATAAAAAAAGCCCTTGTCTCTCCTCGAAAGTACTTTGTCGCCTAAAAAAAAGTATTGACCACACTGGACAGGAGAAGGATTTCTCAACGACGCTGCACTCCTCCTTCCTGTCTGTCCCAATAATAAAAAAATAACACTCCTTTCTCCACATGTTCTACATGACACTTGTTGCATTTACGCATAGGTACTGGCAATGGAAAGGATATTAGTAGAGACAGCAAAAAAAAAAGGTTTTTATTATTTTTTCCAAATTATGCAAGTTATAAATTTACTCGTCTGTGCCCGCCACAAAGAGAGGAGAGAAATGACCGGACGATGGGAATCTCCGTCACAGTCACCAGAGAGGGACGGGGGACACATTTTATAGATTCACTTCATCCCTTGTATCTATCATATAATTGGAGAGGGAGGCAAATATCATTCATTATAAGAAATCCATAAAGTCAAATCTCTTTTTAGGGATTACAAAGCATCTGCACCAGAGTGCACAAACGAACGTATGCAAGTACATGCTCAACACAAAAAGTTTGGGAAGTGACCGCACATTTTCTATTGGCAGAAAAAACAACAGATGAAAGGTATGACAGAAGCGGATATAGTGGCCATGGCCAGGTCCAAAAACCAAAGCCAATTGTCCAACAACAAGGGATGGGAAGAGGAAGATATACAGAAGAACATAAAGAGAAGCGGAGGGAGACAAAAGGGAAGACAAACAGAGAGAAACATAAGAAGGACGAAACCAGAAGTAGAAAAATTGAAAGAGAGAGAGAGAAACAACCAGAGACAGGATCAGGGAGGAAAGCGAGAAATAGTGAGAAAAAGAAAGAGCAAAAGCGAAAGATACAGAGAATAATGTAGAGAGAGAGAATGCAAAAAAGACAGAAAGAAAGAGAGAAACAGAGAGAGAGAAGCAGAGAGAGAAAGAAAGAGAGAAGAAGAAAGAGAGAGAGAGAAAGAAAA
>JAQGBT010007456.1:0-10973 GCA_034698585.1 Disparrhopalites patrizii
AAGCAACGAGGCCAGTCAAGAGTTTTAAAGAAAGAAGTGTTGGCGTTGTCATCATTAAGTGTGAATGTAGGAGATTGATACAGCATTGATAAGATAACTCTATTAACCTTATTGATGATTTTAGTCAACTATACAATTAGTATTTCTTTGATGATGTAAATTTCCAGTATTTCCACATACACACTTTATTCAACAGTCGAAGCGATAGAATAAAAAAACATATCGGCTCTTATAGGTACACATACACTGACTATTATACATATAATTTTTATTGCGTTCATGGACTATAATACTAATATCGTTGAGACATTTAATTGTCACTTTATTGTTTCGTTGGAAAACGATATCGCCATAATCGGCACAAACCACATTCTCTCACGGCTAGTACATCATACAGAAAGGACCTCAATTATGTGGGCAAGCTCTAACACTAATCAGTAATTGGAAGCAGCATTTTATTTAGTTATCGATTTCCTTGTCAGTGCAGTTAAAAGTACCCGAATAAATAATAAGTTGTTGGCACTCAAATTTTTCAGCATATTTCTTCACACGGTTTTGCTCTATCCATTTGGTTTAGAGGTACTGAGATTCAAAATATCTAATAATAAGATGCGGCTATGAACGAACATGAAGCTCTGATTTCCGTTGGAATTATCCTTGGCATTGCAGGGTTATTCGCAGCCATCGGTTACGTAAGATCTTCACCTTCAAACAATAACAACTTATAGGCTATACAAGCTTCCAGGACTTTTTCAAAATACGCTCAACTTGGCTTTTTAATGCTCATTTACATTTAGCATTGATTGTTGATTATACGCTTGGAAAGCGGTAAATACTGGATGAACCATTTTTGTTCTGGACTATTTTCAGGCTTGCTGCTACTTCGAAAATAAGTGTCACTCTTTAAATGGTAAGTAATACAACATGGAAAGGAGAAATTTTGAGTTTTTGCGATATGCAATGCACAGTAGTTTCACAATCCCAGTAATTGTGACGTATGTACTAATCTACTGATAGAGAACGACATTGAGTTTAAGCACTTAAGGCGCCCAGCAAAGGTCAGTGCGGCATGGGACCAATCCAACGTGCTGCCCCCTGCCAACCCAAAAGAGGATCCTGACTCAGCTGCAAAAGCGGATAGAAGAACGTTGTTTCAAATTGTGATGGGGACTGATCCCTTGGAAAAGCCTGTCCGGGTCAGAGAGTGCCAGCCGCGGAGGTCTCAGTTTAGTTTCTTATGGAAGTCGACGAGGACCTCTTGCAAAGTACGGACTTTTAAAAATCCCCTAAGCGCAACGGATGTGAACCACCTGGAAATCATTGAAGAAGATTCTGAAAAACAGCATTTTAGCATTATTTAGTGGTGCATATCTTACTGCCAAAAGTATATACTGTCCTTGGTTTCGAGCACATAGCAGATACATAATACATATTAACTTCTTGACACAATTTGATAGCATCAACGTTTCTATTATCCCATCAAAAATGAGTTATAGTTATAATCGCCAGGAAATATTCGGAGAAGTTTCTATTTCAGCCAGTACTACTAGATTGTAAAGCAGCCAAACATTGTTTTCTTTTAATTGTCAAAACAATCGTTAAATCAAACATTTTTTGCAGTGTCGGCCATCTCGGGAGCGTTTCGCCAGCCCTGAGAGTAGCGCAAGGAAAAAAAAGTGCCATATTTCCGTCGCTTTAGATCGCAATAAAAAATCCATTTGAATGTTTCTACTAGATTCTCCATTAAATACGGCGTAATAACATCAATCAACTTATTTAGCAAAAAAAAAACGGTTGTATCAAAAATTCTGATTTTCCAAAACACAGCTGGCACAACTGGAATAGTTTTTTGGATTCGAAATTTCATTGTTAGTCTATAAATCAGCAACAAATTTTTGCACTGAAATCATTTTTTTTCATGTGGCTAGAGCGACTGTTTCTTGGAATCCTTGGACTGTATTATTAAAGTTAGTTTCCGTATTTTTTTATCAACTGTCAACCGTAAGTGCAATGATTCCACGCCCACTGACCACACACAGATTTCTGACAAAATTATCTTATCACAGAGCGAACAAGCGCCACAATATATGTCAAATTAAATGGAAATTGCTTATGTCTGTATCTACATGTACGATTTGGCATCCATTACTAGCAAAACTTAAAGGATAAAAGCGCCATTTTAGCGGTTTCGGATTTGATCGCGGTTAAATAAATCCCAAGATTTCCTCTTCCAACTCCGTGTGAAAGCTGCGCGACACTACGCTTGGTTGTGGCAACACACGGACTTTTTCAAACAAAAATAGCATTCAAGCTAACATTTCAACAGAAATTGTCTCTCTTACTGGAGTTGCCCGGCTCCGTTTATGTGAATCCTTGAAGCGCATCCAGTCTTCTTTTTTAATGGAACCAGGACACCCGTTAACGATCCTTCTGAAGTCCATTTGACGTCCCACATACTTTAAAGGTGGCAGACACCACAGCAACTTCTGTGTGCGGAAACATGTCTCAACATATTATTATGTATGTGCTCCTCGCCATTGTGGGAATTTTGACCGTTGTAATTGTAAGATGTTACGGTTTTAATTTCATAAAATTATCCGCTTATTCGTATGTACATATGTGGTGTGTGCAATCGTTGAATTCTTTGTCCTGTTTGTAGCTATTTTACTTCTTCCGGGTGATTCGGATGTCCATGCAATCGCCCGATGATTTACTCTATGGAAGAAGACCACATCCCACATCCATTCGCGGTATGATCGTTTATATTTCTTACCTATGCCTACTATAAAGAGAAGCGCCGTGAATAGTTCACAGTTTATCCATAATCCACTTTCTCCTCATGGCTACAAAATAAAATGTAGGAAGGGCCGCCCGCCCACGTCACCAACCCCGAGCCATGGATAATCTGTATGTGGCTCGCCCTGTGGATGACATGAAGAGGTTGGGGGGAGGGATGGTCACTCGTGACATTGTCAGCACTAGCGGCCATGCCACATTGGCATTGCCTGCCAGCATCTTCCTGGACTCCAGCAGAGGCTTGACCATAAACAGTGACAGCCATGTTGAGGGCCTTCGATTCTACACGCCCGCAGAACTAATGAGCTTCTCCTTCGACGACCCTCCGACGCCCAGAGCAACTTCTCCAGACCCAACTAATAACCACAACCCACTGGACGTTCCCTCCATGGACGGGCACGGGAATGCGCGACATCCCTCCAGTGTGCATTCTAATAATTTGTCTGCAGATCAGCCGTCCATGTTCATTCGTCCGGAAATATTTTTGGGTCCCACTGTTAGCACATTTCACCAAAGTCGCAGTTGTTATTCCATCCCAGCCAGCTACATTGGGCGGCCGCCAGCGTACTTGCCCGGCGAGGGGGAGCCACCGTCCTATGCCGATGCCTTAAGACGTGGTCAATCCAAGGATAAACCAGCAACGCCTTGAACAATCTGCTGTAGTTACCTATGCACATTTGTAGATAGCTTGCTAAATCATGGTTTTCTGCGATAATTCAAATTGTGGGTGGCAACGATTCGATTCTGAATTGAATTTTTCGATACAATTCAATTGGAATACTTGAACACTTGATTCGATTCGACACCGCGAGTCGAATCAAATAATTCGATTCAGGACGTAAATCGGATCATAAAATTTAACTGCAATTCGATTCATTCGATCCATTATTTAATACAAAATTTTTGAATATTCTTCCGAAGCAGAACAATAACCATCAAAATGTGGTAGCAAATTTAACTCAACAGTAAATATTATATCACGATTACTTGCATTTACTTGAACTGGCAAATTATTCGACTTCATTATATGCTTAAAATTTGCAAAAAGTGTAAACATTGTGTCACAATAATATATTTTTTGGATCGTTTGAATCATGATTCGTTTCAATCCATGGCTTAAATCGAACCGAATCCAATCATTTGCATAATGAATCGGATCGAATTTCGATCCGATTCGGCCTTTGAAACTAATCGAACTAAAAATCTTGGATCAAATCGGATTGTTGCCATCCCTAATTCAAATGCATTAATTTTACCAACGTTGCGTAGGTATGTATGTACAACAATGACAAATGCATTTAGATTTAAAATATGCTACGAGCTAACTGTTGTAACTAGTTCTTAATTCAGGACTTAGTTAGCTTTAGATCTGTACAGTGAAATGGTGAAACCAGAAATAAACAATCAGAAACATTATATTGCTTTGTGTCTTATATTTCAGCATTGCAAGTCTGCATGCGCATATACATAATGTACATACATACATACATACATACATATACCCATGTTACATGTGCAAGCTACATAAACAAGCCCTATTAGTACTAAAAATACGTCTATTGGCATACAGATTTGGAGGAAGCAATAAAAACTGTGTCACATACAAAACGTGCAAATATATCGATTGTTGCCATCAAACAATCGACTATAGAAACACAATTCCCATCCTGCACAACTTCGCAAAATTTGCATTGCACGTTGGTGGTCCTTTTTTTCAACGCGCCTTGGTCTTGTTTGAAACTTTGAAACGGAAATCATTCATTCGCAAATTCACTAATCATGCCACGTACCCAATTTTCTTATTAATACAAGCCACTTTTCTCGAATTTATCTACACATTTAATTGAAGGATGAAAACGTTTGATTTGTACTAACGTAAGAACTATCTGTCTAAGGACGAAATAAACTCCTCGCACTGTCACGTTGATGCCTCGGAGATCCCTCACACTTTCATAAAACAATTTCATCAGGGAATTTGGCCACGGATTAAGACATAACCGCAACCAACTCTCACAAGCTTTTACTACGCTCGTGAAACTCTGCACAAAAGTAAAAGAGAGTAACAAGGAAACATCGGAGAACACTAGTTCACCAAATAATTAACATGTTCTTGGAGAATCTGCAAACGAAGAGGACGAAGACCAGGGAATGGACCACAGTAATCCTCCCTCCCATTCTAATAGAAATTGGAGGAACTCGCAACACTCGCAAAAATAGCTTATTCCCCAAAACCGAATTCCGCCAACGTCTCAAATATTCCTCTGACATTAGGAATACTCCTCCCATTTTCCCCAAAATCCCCATTTCCACCAAGGGAAATCCCGTCAAAGCCCAAACAGCGCAGGTAATGGTTAAGAAAGTAGAATGGCTGGCTCTTGCAACGGCGATGTAAATTGCCAGAGAATGGGACAGGACCATCGTGGAAAGGCTGAATGTAAACATGGTCGAAATGATCGTTTCTTCCGCGAAGGCGTTAACTATTTTGACTTCGTTGAGCTTTCGAAAGTTCTTTAAAATGTCGTTCCACGATAAATGCCTGGAGTCCATTCCGAGAGCTTTGACGTTTCTGTGGATGAGGACAGTATATATGACCATGAATGCCATGACAACTATAGATGCAAACAATGCATGCAGATATAAGTAAGCCTCTAATCCGGTGAAAACTCCAAGGGTTAGTTTCGTCTTGTAGTTAAGGGGTACCCAGGAATAAATGTGATCGTATCGATTGGGGTAGTTCAATGACATCGAAATGACTGCCAGTAGTATCATAAAAACCGTCGGGATCAGTGTTCGGCTTGCTTGTTCAAGTATCAAGTTTTCTATTCGATTCATCTTCTTCCCAACTGCATTTAAATTAAACATAAAAATAATACCGAGTTCAACCAGTCAGTTTCAATCATAATCGATTATTTTACCTGAAACGTGAGTTGTAAAGTACTGGACAAAGCAATTATAACATCTTGGAATGCTTTCAAAATTCGAGTAAAAAAGACAATGGAGCCAGAAACCAATCAGAAGAATTAGCGTGAACAATGCAAAAACAGCCAGGTTGCGAATATCCTTCTTTCGAACTCCAACCCAGCAGCTCACAACCATCTGGAATCCTTTGAGGAGGACCAGGAGGACACTGAATTTCCAGATCTTCATTTGTTTGGACTCCCGTCGCGTGCAAACCATAGCTGCACGATTTTTATCCCAACAATAAGGAAGCAGCGCAAAAATACAACCTAATCTGTACACTAGGTGGATGTTGGTTTCAATTTTTTTTGTTATCAACATTTTTGGAATTCTCTGTTCTGTAGTATCAATATCAATAGACCTTGAGTTGTGGAGCAGCCGAAGTAATACATTAATTTGACAAGAAAGACCAAACGCATAGAATCGAACAATTATTTACTATGCCTGCTTATAAAAATAACATCATTTACCAATATACACAATAGTAGTTCCAGTCATTTGCGAACACACAAGACAAATTGGTGAAAGGATAAAGACATTAAAACGTTTCACATACTCAATAATGCCTACGTCATAACGACATTCATATTGCGGCTCAAGGCAAATTATCTCAAACGAAAAATTTCAAACCATCACGGATATTAGTCAATAGAAAAATACAGAATGTTTTACCATTATATTTCGTGAATGAAAACGCAACCTCTATACCTTATGAATTATGATTGCTCTTTATCGTAATAGACTAATAAAACTAATGACCATTGGTGCCACTTGCCTCGACCTAAATAAATGAATCCACAGGAGCAATACCAATTAGTACGTATTGATGACTTTATCAGCAATATTGATTAATAAAATGATGACCAACAATAATAGAAACAATAAAAGACCAGTACATATCCTGGATCAATTTGGGTTTAGTACGTTGCTAACACTGAAAAACCCATCGCACTTCACCAAATAATTAACAAATATTTGGAAACTCTGCACACGAAGAGGACAAAGACGAGGGAGTGAATGGATTTGACAGCGACGCTTAATCTCACTCCGATGGGTCGAAGTAGGAAAATCCTGACCACCTTTTTGTTTCCCCAGAACTTGTTCTGCCAATCTTTGAGCAGCCGATCCGTGACTCTCAGAACACTCCCCATCTTCCCCATCAGCCCAATCTCCAAAAAGGGGAAGAACATGAAGCCCCAGACGCCAGTAACTAAGCTCAACATCTTGGAATGATTAGTTCCTGAAAGGGCAATGTATATCCCCAAGGCGTGATAACCCACCGTCGCGGCTAGGTAAGTTCGAAAAAGGGTTAGCGTCAAAGTCGTTTCCACAAATGCGTTAACCACCTGAATTTCCTTAAACGTATTCAACTTTTTCATAACCTGACCAAATCCCAATTTTGATGAGTTCAGAGCCAGTTCGGTAACTGTTCGGAAGAGCAAAATCGTGTAGGTGACCATGAATGAGACGGTGAAGAGGAGCATGTAGCAGCAACATTGGATTAGGTGAGCTTCCAGCGATGTTAAGGTCACGAATGTTAGCAGGGTTTTCCAGGACGTCGGTGTCCAGGAGTACAAGTAATCTGATCTCTCTGGATGGGCCCATGCCATTGAGAATATGGCTGCTGTCACAAGACCCAGTGTTGGCAGGAGAGTCATGGCACTTCTTTCAACAATGACATTTTCCGTTCGGTACTTTTTCACTTCCAAACCTGCGATTTCGATGCATACATACGTACATTAGAGAACAAACAACTTCAAAAACGTATATGCAAGTGATCTTTCAAGTTTTACGAATGACGTCAAACTAAATTCAATGAACAGACCTGCCGAATGTTGAAGAAAATAGTTCAAGAAGCAATGGTAGCAAACAGGAATATCCGGGAGATTCTTGAGAACCAACCAATTCAGACTAATAGCGTTCAAAATGATGAGAGTAAAGAAGAAAAACACAGCCATATTCTGAGTTTCTTTGGCCCTGATCTCGACGACGCAACTAAGAACCATTTGAACGCCATTGAAAAGGATTAAAACAAACACAAGCTTCCAGAATTTGAGTTTCCAGCTATTGCCAAGTTTCACCTTAGTTTGAAATCCCTGGCGCTTCCTATCCCAATCGTAAGGGAGTATGGCGAGGGCGCAGCCAACACGATAAAATAGGTTAAGAGAAAATTCGCAGGTTTTAGTGAATATTTTCTTCCGCAATGATTTTTGCAGGAAAACCACGAAGAGCACACCAAGGAATCCTTTGGGTGACGTCATCGGTGTGATTTACCTGAAATGTATCTATATAGATGATATTTCAATACCAACTTCTTATTCACAATTCAATTCTTTAATATATACATTTAATATTATCCATAAGAACTCATTTCGTACAAAGAGTCGAGTCGATGAAGGTCAAATTTGGAAAACTTGAGGTAAACTCCAAAAAAATAGCGCACCTTAATTACTCTCCCCTACAGAAGGCACTCGTACAGTGAGACCGCAAACATTTTCGGCAAATTGATCCTCATGGAAGTGCTATATAATACTATAATCACCTATTTAATCATAATATGCGTAAATGCATTAATTACAACTAATTAGCCCGTTGCTAATTACCTAACATTTCGTCATTCTCCAAAATCTATTCCGTGCTGGGATCCTAATTCGGCCGACAGGCGGACGAGGAGGACAATCTACTAATTTGGCGGACAGGTGAACAAGATCGGCATATTAACGTGCCCCCTACAAGTTCGTCATGCCTGCGCAATACTAATCGCGTCAGTGCCAAAAATATGCAATTTTTTCGGTTCTTTTACTGCGCAATTACAACGCTGGAACAGCTGTATCTTTTAGGCAGAAATTTTGTCGGGATGGCGCAGTTTTTGCGCCTTTTTAACCGCGGAATCAAAGCGCGGCCAAAACCTGGCGCCTGGCCGATTTTCTACGCTGCGCCGAAACTGCATTCTACCGACACATGAGTGCTTGTAGGGGTGGACATCATACTAAATTGGCGGACAACCCACTAATTTAGCCGACATAGGAGGGTACAAATTCGGCAGACAGCCGGATATCGCTTACATTCATTCGGCGGACAATATTCTACTTTGGAGAACAGCAGGATAGGGCAGATGCTAATTAGGAGAACGCCCTGCTCTTTAATTTGTCGGAGAAACGAACAACACATAAATATTCGTATTCGGCGCATTGTTCGCCATATTATTTTCCGTCTACCATACTTGTCCGCCATGCCAACGTATGATGTACGTTTGTCCGCCGTATTAAAGTTGTCCCAAATCGTGAAACAATATTATTTCCCGCCTCTCGACAAATTAGTATTTTGCCCTTATATTAGTAAATTATCTTGTTCGGCAAATTTGTATGCTGGATCCGTCATGTCTGCTAAATTAGTGTCCGCCATATCCGGCTGCCAGCCAAATTAGTATCCGCCTCGTCCTTCAAATTTAAAGATAATTAGCGTGTTCCCAAAATGGTATGCTGTCCGGCTGTCCGCCAAATTAGTAAAAAAAAGTTATTCCGCTTCGTCTGGCTGTCCGGCAAATTCGTGATACCCGGAATATTACAGTGTACGGCGAAACGTTATTTTAATGCTGGATAGTTTAGGTTGCATACCTCTAAATAACTTTAAATATGGCGGAAGTACTCGAATAAAATTGGCAAACAAGGCACGTTCCGCAAAATGTCAAAGGTTCACGTAGATACATCTTTACGATAGCATTTGTGAGCCTTCCCATTTCAGAGCGGTCGGGTGACAGCTACTGAATTCAAATTTTTACGGACTCTCCTGGCATAATAACACATCCGGGTTATCTAGCAAAATCCACGGTTACAGGGTAAAGGCACGTAATGACGTAATAAGTAATAATAACCTGTTCGGCACAATTCACTTATCTAAATATTAATGAAGGCAAACAACGTACGTAATTACAATAGTCGTCCATATCCTTGTAGTCCTTGTTCCTATGCAAACCGTGGTACCCGGAAAATTTTTCATGCTTTTCATGTGTTGTTGCACTTGTTCGAACGTCCACCGGTCGTGAAAACGTACGGCTGCGCGCCAACCGAAATTTATTCAAAATTGCTACACCTTACAATTTCTCTCTGTAATTTCACCCGGAACCGCTTTACGGAAACAAAAAAAACACCTCCCGGCAACTGAACGGCAAAGGGTTTAAAAATAAAATTAAACATCTACGTTCACTTATATATAGTTCAGGACATATAGATGGGGCAATTTTGGGTAAACGGCAAATTTTGAAATACAATCGCCCCTGCACTGGAAGCAAGTGCAGAGTGACCACATTTAGGGACACCACCGGCTGTTCGGGAACATGACCTAACGTCAGGGACTCGAATCTAACCAAATATACTACCCACGGGCAAAACGGATGTATTATTACTGTAGCTGTAGCTATATACTAGAAAGTTGTGCTCATCCGGATCCTATAAATACATAGCTACTGGTCGAGCTACGACCAATATTTTCCTGGCCCAATAAGTTGATGGTGGGTTTTATAGTAAGAAAATTTCGTTAAAATAAAAAAACTAGGTTTTTCGAAAATTGTAACTTTTTGAACTCGGTGAAGGAAAATCTTCATGATTTAGTGATTTCTTGTTTTATTTAAAAGTGGATTTTTTCCCAGATCCGCAATAAAATTCTGCTCAGGACTCAAGCTTTTCCCACTTTGTGTACGTGGAGGAGCAAAACATTTTTATTTTTGAAGGCGGAAACAAAAAATCTAGCTGATCAAAAATTGGATTTTTTTAACTTGCTTTGAAAAAACCGACATAACTTCTATAATTTTGGTCGGATTTGAAAACAAAAAATTATTTTTTTCTGCATGCATAATAAAATTCTACATTAGATTTCTCCTATTGCCATTTTTCAGCATTGCTAGATCATGGTGCTAGGGGGTATAATCGTTAGTTGGTACCTCTATACATACATTCTCCTTGTAAGAAAATTGGATTTTTCGTCCATGATATTGGTAATTGAAAGTAATTCAATTACCAAGTAGTGTGTACAGGTAGACTCATGGAAGTAAATAAGTACTTGAAGTACTTTTCTATTTAGCAACGCCAAGTTAAAATTACCAATTACTAAAAAATTTATAGAGTTATCTTATCAATGCTGTAGCAATCTCCTACATTCACACTTAATGATGACAACGCCAACACTTCTTTCTTTAAAACTCTTGACTGGCCTCGTTGCTT
>JAQGBT010007457.1:0-10972 GCA_034698585.1 Disparrhopalites patrizii
ACTTTTTTCTTCCGCTATTTATTTATTTTTAGCTAATTACTTTTTTCTTCCGCTATTTATTTATTTTTAGCTAATTAGTTACTTATTTCTTTCGCTATTTATTTATTTTTAGCTAATTAATTACTTATTTCTTTCGCTATTTATTTATTTTTAGCTAATTACTTATTTCTTTCGCTATTTATTTATTTTTAGCTAATTACTTATTTCTTTCGCTATTTATTTATTTTTAGCTAATTACTTATTTATTTCGCTATTTATTTATTTTTAGCTAATTACTTATTTCTTTCGCTATTTATTTATTTATTTGTTTATCTAATAGCTAAATACTTATTTATTTCGCTATTTTTTTTCAGTTATTTAGATATTTATTACTGATTTGGTTGTGTACTGTGAATGTTCTTAAAGACAATAAAGTCCATTGTTATTTATTATTATTAAAAAATATTTGAATGCCTATCTTTTAAGAGAAAATATGTACATGTGATCCGTATTGTATAGACAAGTGTGTAAGATGCGGGTAGATAATTACTTTTTTTGAAATTTTTGCCACCTGCTAATGCGTATAAAAAATATTTAATGTATACAGGGTGATTAATATTCAATATTGAAGCTGAACGTGTACAATGCATATGCTCATAAATAGATTTGATTTCATTCTTTCCCCCTTAAACAAGAAGATTTGCTTCCGAAAATTTCCGAATAAATACAGGGTGGTCCATTTAGCATATACGCACATATATTCGTGTGTACTGGGCGACTGGGACTAATCAGATTTAATTTTTGGGTCTCCCGTTAATGCCCTGTCAATAGAAAAGTGTTTCTGATTCAAAATTTTACACTAAAAATAGAACATTATGCAAGGACTGAAAGGGCAAACGCCCGGGAGAAAACAAAATTATATTTCACGGTTTGGATCCATGTCTTTTCTCGGTTTCCAATTCCCTTTTTAAATCATTACATAACCGAAAAATTGTCTTGATAATCCTTTGACATTGGGAAACCATAACCACGACCAAGAGAAAAAAGGTTATGCGACGGAGACGAGGAATTACAAGGGAGCCTCTCAATAAATAATTCCGTGAGTAAATTATTACCATTCCTCATGCCGTAGCCTTTGAATTGATAATTCCGTTTAAATTCCCTCCGCATGGATTATTACAAAAGTAAATATTTGGCGTAAAGATTATGGATGACAAGGCCGGAGGAGCTTATGATTGTTGAGGAGGGGAGGGAAAATCTCATTATTCATCCCCTCCACAAGGGGCTCTCTTTCCCCTTTTCTGGCATCACCCTCATCTTCCAAGGAAATCCTTCTTCACAAGTGAATTGATGAGCCTGATCACCATAGGAAATTGGACAGTGACAAAAAAGTGGAGGACACATGCCTCTTATTGTTAGAAATCTCCGGGTTTAAATAATGGCGGGAATTTTTGAATCTCACTGTGACCGAATTACAGGAACTACTACACGAGAACGCCTGGGGACCTTGTCCCGCTGTCCCGTTGAAGAATAGGGGACAAATCGGGGGATGGAAATAAATTATTATAAATTATTATCATATTTTATTCTCCCTTTGAAATCCCTGGACAAAGCCACTGGAGACTGACGGGGGATGAAAGGGAGGCGACACGACAAATCAGCTGCGTTTCAGGAACGCATGCACAGAATTAATAATACATATAGATACATGTATACATATAAAAACATATAAATATATTAATAATACATAAATAAGTATACATTGTGAGCATTTACAAACGCCCACATTAACTCATTCAGATTCATAAAAGAAACATGGAGAAATGGGATTCTCCAGAAAGTGGCAAAAAATATGGACGTATATGCATTACATATTTACGTGAGTATAAATTATATAATTGAGTATAAATATACATACACTGCAATGTGAAGCCGGTGCCATTTCGTCAAGTGTAAATTGCCATTAATTTGATGGGCGGGAAGTGCATGATAAAAACAGACGAATGTAGTTCGGAAGTCCCGCATAAATTCAACAAAACCGGGCGGTTGTTTGTAAATGTATATACCATTTATAAATGGAGATAAAGCCAAAGCCGCTTATGGCGGGGAAGATGAAAGTAAGATGAAGGATTTTTGAAACTAAAAAAAATTTTTCAAGGAATACAAAAATATTGACGGGCGTCAAGAAGCCTGAAGCAGATAGACTGATAGACATGGAAATGGGGAGATAAGAAGACAGAAATACGAGAAAGGTGAGAAAGATAAAAACGAAAGAGAGAAGAAAATTAGTGACAAGAGAGAAAAAAGCATAAATTATGAGAAAGGGAGGAAAGCGGGAGAAATTCGATGACACAGAGACAAAACAGGAAAACGAGGAAACGAGAGGAAATAGAGAAACGAGGAAAAGGTACGAAATAGAAGACAGAAAAAAGAGAGGAGAAACAGGAAAAGAAGAAAGAGAGAAAAGAGAGATGACACAGGAAAAGAAGAAAGAGAGAAAAGAAAAAGAAAGAAAAAAGAGAAAAGAAGAAGAAAGAAAAAAGAGATAAGAAGAAGAAAGAAAAAAGAGAAAAGAAGAAGAAAGAAAAAAGAGAAAAGAAGAAGAAAGAAAAAAGAGAAAAGAAGAAGAAAGAGAAACAGAAGGAGACAATGAAAAATGAATTGTCAAAAGAAGAAATGCGAAGGAACATAAAAAACGAGAGAAAAAAGGGAAAATAAGGGAAACGGACGGAAATGAGAAGAACAGTTAGGAAACAAGAAATAAAATATGGGAGAGAAAATACGTTTTGAATCTAATAGAATTTTTTTTAAAAATGGACAAAATAAAGAAACAGAACAAGAGAAGAAAAGAGAAGAAAAGGTTATGCAAGAGAAAATGAAGTAAAGGAGTAAGCCAAGTAAAGCCGCAGACAGCATCCAGAACGGCAAAATGCAGGAGAAAAACTGGAGAAATCCGAAGAAAAAAGAGAGAAAAATCCCACATGCTAATGCAAGAGTGGATGCATATAATTACATAAATAAATAACTATAATACATATGTACCACACAGGTACCTATATCTGTAATACATACCGTGCATATTGGTAAAGAAGCCCTAGAAATGGGTGGAAGCGGGAAAAAGAATTGGAAAGAAGGGCCCAGAGATATGTTACATGGGAGAATATACGAGAAAGAAAGAAGTGAAGAGCTCCGTCCTGACAATGGGCCATGATAGATAGATGTTGCACTCAAGCCACTCTTCTCCTCACCTCCGCATTTATCATCCACTCAAAGGCTTGACAAAGGACAACAATGAATGCGTCAGGGTAGAGCGAGTCCCGACTCAGCCTCAAAGTTCCACTGGCCGACTCAAAAAAAAAAAAAGAATTATTACCACTATGAATGCACCTGAGATGTACGCACATTGTCTCTTTCCTCCCTCTAAAAACACCGTCATCCCCCTTTGAAACAAGTGTCCTTCGAAATTACTGAAATAACTCCAAACATTCTAGCAATTGCCACAAAATATAAAAAATAGTAAGTAGTAAATAAACATAAATAATAAAAAACATTAAAAAAGGGACATTGTAAACATTTTAAGTATTTTACAATTTAATTTCCAGAAAAACGGATTAGGGCCCAGGCAAATTCAAGGGTATATGATTGCTACGGGGGAAAAATAAGGAAAGAATCTTGGCAGGATGGAAGGCCAGCTAGAAAAAAATGAAGTGATCGGCACGTGGATTTATGACGGTCGGTGACAGGCACAGGACACTTTTTTTTTCTCAACGTATCCTCCATGTTTCTCTGTTTGTATATACAAAACACACAAGGAAAATTCTCTGAGGCTTTTCCCGTCCCGCGGACATTTTTTGCATGTTAAACAATCCTTTTCCTTCTCTTTGGATCCTTTTTCTCTCTGCCTTCCTCTGTCTCTCTCTTTCTCTCTCTCTCTCTCTCTCTCTGTCTCTCTTTCTCTCGCTCTCTCTCACTTTGTCGGTGGCTATATCTTTGTAGTTCAAGTGTGGGTGTATCCCCCGTACTTCCTTCTGTCTTTCTCTCCTTTTCTTTTCCCCTCAATCACCCCTTTGTATTTTATTCTCTCCTCACTCCCTTTTTTCCTACCCCTTCATCATCTACAATTCCATGGCACTACTTCTGCTGTGTGGCACAACTTTGAATTTTTTTTTCCCTGGGTTTATGTAGTAAGGAAGCACCAGGGACCTCTTCTTCTTCTTCGGATGTCTTGACTGGATTTCCAAATTTGTTTCCGTATGTATGCACACCCAACACTTGTCCCCAGTTAGACGAACACAAACACAGGTTGTTACTCCGTATTTTATTTATCAGAGGGACACAGAGAGAGGGAATAGAGAGACAGGGATAGTGATGGAGAAAGACAAGGACAAACGAAGGACAAGAAGAGACAGAACGGACGAGAATGTGTAGGTGGAAAATACGGGATGAAAAAGACATAAAGAGATAGAAAGGCGCACTGAAAGAATTTGCAATAAGGACATAAGGAGAGCGAGAAAGAGTGCCTGTGAAATATAATGGGGGAAATAGAAAGAGAGAACGGGAGGCCGTGAAAGGAAGGAGAAAAAAGTATCAAAGAAGATGAGAGGAGAGTATAACAGAGGAAAAGTGACGAGAGGGCCAAAAAGTGAGGAGAAAGAGCGGGAGGAAAAGTGAAAACAATGAGAAAGAGACCGGAAACGTGACGAGAAAGGGAGAGGGGAAAAGTGAAGAGAAAGAGAGAGAAAGAGAAGAGGATAAGTAAAGAGACAGATGGGAAATGTGAAAGTAAGACAGGAAAAGTTTAAAGAAAGAGACAGAAAAACAGCGAACGTTAAAAAACAGAGAGATAGAAAATGTTAAGAAGGGGAGAGAAAGGAAAAGTGCAGAAAACGAGAGAGAAAGACAGTAAAGGTGAAGAGAAAGAGAGCAAAAATTAAGAGAGACGCAAAATTAAGAGGAAGAGAGAGAGAGCAAAAATTAAGAGAAAGAGCGAGAGCAAAAATGTAGAGAAAGAGAGAACAAAAATTAAGAGAGAGAGACAACAAAAATTATGTGAAAGAGGGAAAGAGAGAGCAAGCATTAAGAGAAATAGAGAGAGAACAAAAATTAGAAGAAAGAGAGAGAGCAAAAATTAAGAGAAAGAGAGAGAGAGCAAAAATTAAGAGAAAGGGCGAGAGAATGAAAAAATTAAGAAAAAGAGAGTGAGAGGATAAGTGAAAAGAAATAGACAGAGAGATCAAACATGAAGAGAAAGAGAGGAAAAGTGAAAAGAAATAGACAGAGAGAGCAAGCATGAAGAGAAAGAGAGAAAAAGTGAAGAGAACGAAACAGAGAGAGCAAACTCAAAGGGAAACTGAGAGACGAAAAGTCAAGAGAATGAGAGAAAATGAAAAATTGAAAATGAAAAAAGAGAGAGAGAGAGAGGAAAAATTAAGAGACAGAAAAAGCTAAGAGAAAGAGAGCGAGATGAAACGTGTAGAGAAAGGGAAAGAGAAAGGGAAAGAGAAGGGGAAGTGAAAAAAGAGACAGAGAGCAAACGTAAAGGGAAAGAGAGAGCCGAAAAGTGAAAGGAATGAGAGAAAATGAAAGGTGGAGAGGAAGGGAGAGTGGAAACGTAAAGAGAAAGGGAGGGAGAGGAAAAGTGAATAAAAAAAGAGAACATGAAAGATGAAGTTAAAGAGGGGGAGAGGGGGAGAGAGAGAAAGAGGAAAAAGGTAAAAAGGAAGACAGAAAAAGTGAAGAGAATGAGAGAGAGAAAGCAAAAAAGTGAAGAGAGCCAGAAAATAAGAGAGAACCAATGGAGAGAAAGAGTGAGCAAATGAAAAAAAGGAAAAAGAGTAAGTAAGAGAGGGAAACGTGGAAAGGGAGAGAGAGGACATGTGAAGAGAAAAAGAGAGAAAGGAAGAGAAAGTCAGATGAAAAATACGTCTTTGTCTTATTATAACCGCTAAACATGTACACAGCCTGTCCTCCTCCGCCCCTCTTTCCCCTCCTCCGCCGAGTTCCTGTGTTTTTTACAAAAAAGAAACTCATTCATATTTAATCAAGCAAGTACTTTCTTCCTTCCTCTCTCTCCCTCTCTCTCTCTCTCTCTCTCTCTCTCTCTCGTGTGCCCTCCTTTCACTCCCAGCCCATCACTCTCCCTCGTGGTTATCTATTTTCAGCCTCTCCCTTTATGATCTTCCTTTGACCGCTGATTCCCTTTAAGTTGTCCGCCTCGCCGGCCTTACCTTCCTTCTGGTCCCTCGTAGATCTCTCTCTCTCTGCTCTCTCTCTCTCTCTCTGTTGCCCCTTTCCCCCGTGCCTTGAATTCCTCTCTTGTCCCACACGGACGGCACACACCTCATAAGTGACACAAGGCACATGCCGTCCCCATCCTAACTGGGTGAGCCGGAGTACTTAGCCAGATTTTTTATTAGCTCCAGGATTTGGTTTCACCACACACACGAGGAGCGGCTGGGCTGTGGTGGTGCTGCAGAGCTGATTTTGGTGTAAATTTTAAGAGCCAACCGCATTTTTACCGCACTCTTTTGTCGGCACCCTTTCCGGGGCTCTCCTTTCGTCAAGACGGGTTCACATCTCATATTTTATTTTTTGTTTTATTTGGTGGAGATTCCAGGGAAAAATGCCATGTGGAAGCAATTAAAAAATAAATGCTAGTATTTCAGTTTCTAGACAATCCAGAGGTTTTTGGGGGAAATGTGCAAATGTTAATTATACATGGTTTATTTTTTCTTCGAATTTACTAATAATTTCCTAATTTAATTTTTAAACTCCTCGTTTTTCAATCCAAGTTTTGCACCAGTCTTTACATCAATTTCTGGACCTTAATTATTCCCACAATTTCTTCCTCCTTCAAAATTGTCTCTAATTTTTCTCTCCATTTCTATGCTTACATTAAACGTTGCTTTCTAACTTGTATTTCGTTTTATTTCTACCCGACATTCTCTCTATAATTTTTTCGTTTCATTATCTCTCGTTTTTTCTTCCGTCTCGATATTTCTCTTTAATTTCTCCCTGCCAATAGTTTGTGCTAAAATATTTCTCTCAAATGTGTTCTCTTGAAATCGTTCTTTTTAGTTTGTTTGAATTTTCCTTCTCATTTTCACTTTCTAAAATTTCCTTGTCAGTTTATTTCACTCTGATTTTTCTTGGCAGCTTCTCTCTCTATTTTTACTTGTCAGTTTCTCTCTCCATTTTTTCTTGGCGGTTTCTCTCTCTGATATTTTTAGGTGCTTTTCTATGTGAATTTTCCCTTTAATTTTTTCACTGTATTTTTCCTTTTTTCTGTCTTTAAATTTTCATTTTCATTTTCTCTCTTTAAATTTTCCTTTTCCTTTTCTCTCTTTAAATTTTCATTTTTATTTTCTCTCTTTGAATTTTCCTTTTCATTTTCTCTCTCTGAATTTTCATTTTCATTTTCTCTCTTTGAATTTTCCTTTTCATTTTCTCTCTCTGAATTTTCATTTTCTCTCTTTGAATTTTCCTTTTCATTTTCTCTCTCTGAATTTTCATTTTCATTTTCTCTCCTTCAATTTTCATTTTCATTTTCTCTACTTCAATTTTCATTTTCATTTTCATTTTCTCTCCTTCAATTTTCATTTTCATTTTCTCTTTCTGCTTTTCAATAATTCCCTCCAATTACTTTGTCATATTTCCTCTTCGATTCCTCCCCCATTTTTCTCTGATTTTTTCTGTGCTTTTCTAATTAATTTCAGTGTCTTCGTTTTGCTCGTAATTATTTTGTGTAATGTCTAACAATTCCCCTAGTTTTTGTTTTCTCTGCCGTCTCTTTCCCAATTTTCTTCCGTATTTCCTCGCTTTCTCCAGGAATATTTGCCTTTCCCTACTTGAATTTTTTCTGCAATTGTTTCCCTCTGCTTTCCCCAGTTTTCTTGACAGTTCCTTGTATTCTATATTCTCATATACCTAAACACATATGTTCGTCTCTCTTTCAAATTGGTTCACTCCCTGTCCAAATTTCCCCCCTTTCTCCCTCCATTCGTGTCCTTTCTAACGTCCATCTTCCTCCACTTCCGTGGTCCAGGGCCTATTTATCTCCCTCTCCATGCCCAACCCTTCCAGCCTTCCATCCTTCTCCTCAAAAGTTCCCAGGAAAATCTCCAGCAATGTGCTAATCTCACTCCCTCCAGTGATAGCCACTGAGGAAGTTGGAGAGAAATAAAGACGCTCTCAGTCCCTTACATCGCTCTGGGTGATGATGATGAACGACCCGACTTGACGCTCCAATATTATTCACTCACACAAAGTCCCTTTTCTCTTCCAGGCCTCCTTCCAGCCCTTCTTCCACCTTTAATACATATTCCAGCCCCTACCTGCCCTTTTTCCTCGAGTCTCTATATAATGTACAAGTCACCAGAAAGAGAAGGATGGACATGACAGGACTTTATTCTTCTCCGCTTTCCACGTCTCTCCGTCCCACATAATCAGTCCCGTGCCGACTTCCATTTGTTATACACGGAGGTACATAAGTAAACACATTACCAGTATGTATCATATCATCCTATATATGTACATACATATGTGTATAGGTGTACGTAACGGAGAAAAAAGCACATTTTTTCCAGGACCGATTCAATTGATAGGAGCCTCTTCCCACATGATGCGGCCAGATTATTTACGCCTGCACGACCTGCACATCCATAATAACGAAACACATGGTGCACATTACGTTCTGAAGGTAGGCCTTAACCCTTTACCTTAGCTCTTTACCCGCTAAAAAAAAAAGCTCATCATCATGTGTGTGTGTAGACTGCCATGTGACATCCTTGGTGTTGAGGGAGCTGGTAATAAGAGAAATGTGTCAGGAGGATGAGGAGAATGAGGAGGAGGAGGAGGAGGAGGAGAATATGGAGGCGAATGAAAAAATAGGAATGGAGATTGCAAAGGGAAACAAAGGAGTAAGATGAGGAGGAAAAATTGAGGAGATAAAGATGAGGAGGAAAAATTGAGGAGATAAAGATGAGGAGGAAAAACTAAGTATTTATTGATGAAGAGGAGGATAAATATGGGATAGCTGAAGGCTCTAATTGAGAAGCAAATCAAAATTGTACATACACAAAAAATATGCGTACAAATGTACTTACAGACTTGTTTAAAAACAATACGAAACAAACATATTTATACAATATAATGCACAGAAAAAAAATGTATGTATAAATATATTTTGTTCAGAAAATGCGTAAATAAATGTACCTACAGGCTAAATTCGTAAATAAATAAATACACAATAAATAAATGCGTAAATAAATGTACCTACTGAATAATTCGAAACAAAAATATATACATATACGTACATTACATTATACATGTATAATATACATTTAAAAAAAAAATATGTATGTATATGTATATTTTGTTCAGAAAATGCCTAAATAAATGTACCCACAGACTAAACTCGTAAATAAATAAATACATAATAAATAAATTCGTAAATAAATGTATGTACCTATAGAATAATTCGAAACAAAAACATACATATATGTACATTACATTATACATACATATACAATATACATTTAAAAAAAAATATATGTATATATTTTGTTCAGAAAATGTGTAAGAGCATCTTCTGGCCCCACTGACACTGCATATGTCTTTATTCAACGGGTACATGTGAGCTATTCAGCCTGCCAATAAAATTCCGATTAAAAAGTCGACTCCTCATTGAAAGAATGTTTTTTTTGGGGCCGGACGATTCCTTGGGATGATCTTTCCCTTGATAAAAATTGTATAAATGTATTGTACGGGCTCGTGAAGGGGAAAAAGGAAATTCATTGTGAAAGAAATGTCATGACAGGCGGGAAGGGGGAAATTGAAGAGAGGGAGAAAAAGAGGAAGAAGGAGAGAGAGAGAGAAAGAGAGAGAGAGAGAAAGAGAGAGAGAGAGAGACGATGGTCCAGTAAAGGCATTGTCATCCACCCTTTTTTGTCCAAACGTCACTTTCTATTATTCTTGCTGTTTACAAAAGGAAAAAAAAAGATAACCGATGTACAATTATTATCAGTCAAGGCCGGATCATATTCCACGTCCAAAAAAGCTTTGTGAAGGAATCTTCCAAGAATAAAACTTTTTTTTTAATGTACACTGCTCAATTATTTTGTAACCAATAAGTCCTGGACAATGGCGGAAAGGTGGGCATAAATCGCCAGAGATGGATTGTCTATCTTTATCTAACAAGAAGAGAAGGGAAGACCTTGAAAGGGCGGATTTTGAAGTTTTTGAAGTGCCGGAATGCCGAAACATTGAGCCGTTTGAGTCGTAATCAAATAATGCCAGAGACTAATATTCTATTGATGTAATGAAATTATTTGGGTAAACTCATGTAGTTGGATGTTTTTATTGGATGACCTGGGATATTGGAGGATGATGGTGGAAGCAATTGGAGGGAGCAATGGAAGTTGGGGAAATAAATGAGAATTGTGTTTTCTATAAATCCTCATCCATAAAGTGGGAATTATGGGGAACACTCTGGCGCTCTCTTGGACTCTAAGCTGGGGGATTAAAGCAACCCCAAACACGTGTTTACACATCCGTTCAAATAAACTTTTCCCCTTTACTTCTATTGCTCTCTCTCTTTCATTCAATTTTGCTCTTCAATTTTCTGTATTTTGTCATTGAGTGTGTCTCTTTCTCCGTATTATTCCGGTGCTTTCCATGTATTTTTCTCTTTTTAAACTTTTTAAACTTTTAAACTTTTTTCTTGTCTCTTTTCTGTATCTCCCTTTTCTCTATGTCTCTCGATTGAATTTTCTCTATTTCTCTCCGTAGAATCTTCTCTTTTTCTCTCTGTCGAATTTTCTATATTGCTCGCTGTCGTATTTTCTTTATTTTTATCTGTAGAATTTTCCCTATTTCTCTGTATCAAATTTTCTCTATTTCTCTCTGTCGAATTTTCTCTATTTCTCTCTGTTGAATTTTCTCTATTTTTTTGATTTTTCGCTATTTCTCTGTCGAATTTTCTCTATTTCTCTCT
>JAQGBT010007458.1:0-10972 GCA_034698585.1 Disparrhopalites patrizii
GAGAGAATGAGAGAGAATGAGAGAGAATGAGAGAGAATGAGAGAGAATGAGAGAGAATGAGAGAGAATGAGAGAGAAAGAGGGAGAAAGAGAGAAAATTACGTGAGAAAAGATATAAAGGAAAGAAAATTAGAAAGAGAAAGTTGAGTGCACAAAGAAAGTCGTACTGGAGAAATCTTCAGAAAAGAAGACAAAAAAGCTGGTACAGATATAAGTAGAAAAGAAAATCATTCATGAACCTGCTGTTCACAATACGATTAACATCATTAGAAAATATACGAAGACAACTTGAATAACTAATAATTAATAGAAATTACAAATTGAATAATTAATACACAAGTATCCCAAAAATAAAATAAATTAGTACACAAATTAAAGATAAAAAAAACATTAAAATTCGTAGAAAGAAGGAGACGAATATTTACGAACAAAAGTAAAGGACACGAAGACAGAAAAAATTAAGGTACAAATGAGGGATATCGATAAATAAAAATCATCAAACGCTCTGTGATAAAGACACATGTAAGATAGTACATACATACATAATATAGTAGAGAAAAGCAAGGTTTCAAACCAGATGAAAGCCAGCGAAAAAATCTTAAAAATGGAGAAAACCCGGGACAGCAGGAGAAAGCCAAATAACACCAAAAGCCCCTTCAAAAACGGGACAAGAGACAAAGAGGAAAGTGAGGGGAAGAGTAGATAAAGTGGAAAAAAGAGAGATGGAACTGGTAAATGAACGCGTGAGGAGATGGTAGTCCTGAATCTCATCAAGAGTACACCACACAAGCACACCCATAATCTTCTTCACTTCATATATACCCTATATACATTCACACATTATACTACCACCATCCTATATCCCTTCTCTCTACTCATATGTACACACCCATACAAACGCCCTCCTAATTGATGCAGCCCCCCACAATATAGAAAAACTCCATGCACAACCAGCCCCACACACACACAATAAAGGAGTACCTATAAAGGGGCTCTTCCCATATATTCACATGTATATACATATGCACATATGTACATAACATTCATATGAATGGAAGCACCAATAAATGGAGTACTTCTGTATATATGTATATGTATATGTATATGTATATACATATATGTATATACAGTGCCCCCATATTACACCAGCTCACTTTAACTGGCAAAGGGGAAATACACACAAAATTGTCTCTCTCTCTTTCTCTCTCTTTCTCTCTTTCTCTGCCTCTTTGTCTCTCTATCTCTCTCGTCTGTTTTTACTCTCTCCTTTTCCCTTTGTCCCTCTCTTTCTCTCTCTTTCCATCCCTTCCACGTTCCCTCTCTTTCTCCGTGTCTCTCGCATTTTCCCTCGCCTCCTCTGAGCCCAGCCATGCAATACACCCCATTTAGTAGTACACCAGCGTACCTTACGCCTGTACATTATGTATGTACGTATGCACATGCATATATGTATGTATGTGCACAGGTCGAAAAAAGTTCCCTCGTCCTACAGCGTGTAAGATACATGTGGATGCTAATGATAATAATAATAGTGGAAAAAAGGGCCAAGCCATCAGTCGTCGTATATTCATTGAATGGAGCTCTCTCTCTCTCTCTCTCTCTCTCTCTCTCATTCTCTCTCTCTGTCTCTCTCTCTCTCTCCCGCTCTCTCACGTCCCAAATGCAATCCCCCAAAAAAACTCTTTTGGTGTGTTAGCGTTTGTGTCTCTGTACATTTCCCATCCATTCCCCATATAAAAGAGGGAGAGAGAGAGGAAGAGATGGAGATGAAGAGAGAGAGAGAGAGAGAGAAAAGCCCATATTCTCCTCACTGCCTCTCTCTCGGTGTAGTCCACGTGGACGTGATAACTGGCAGTCGGTGGGCACACGCCCAAGTCCTTGCCTCCTTGGGCTAAGCTTGCCAGTGCTGAAAGGGTTGGGAGAGGGCCCGGGCTTCCCATTGGTCTCCATACGCTCGAGCTTCCACGCCACTCGCTCTTTCCCTAAACCCATGTTCGTTTATGGGAGCTCACTCCAAGGTTGTGCTATTGGGCCTGGTAGAGGGAAATGTGAGGGGATTGGCTCGGCTATGGGAAAGCTCACGTGGAGTGGGGGAAAAGGAGATAGAGTGATGCGTAGAGGAGAAGATGCAGAGAGAGGGAGAGAGAGAGAGAGACAGAGAGAGAGAGAGAGAAAGAGAGAGAGAGACGGAGACGAGAGAGTTGGTTGGGTGGGAGGTAGTTACCAGATAGTGGCAATCAACCACCCGATCCGAATGCCATATTTGGGTAGGGAAATCAGTGGAGAGTATTTGGCTGGATCTTTGTTGTTGAAAGGGCGAACATTCTGTCGGCCCCGGTGGCGCGATAAGTACTGGAGGGGATGCTTTTTTCCTTATAGACCCCATGTCTTTTTCTATGCACGTAATGTATGAGAGGGAGAGAGAGAAAGAAAGGGAAAAAAATGTATACTCTCTCTCTCTCTCTCTCATTCTTTTGCTCTCTCTCAACTTTTCTCAAGCTTTAAAAGCTCCCCACATTTCTTTTTTTTTTACTCTCCCCCTTTTTTATGCATGTACATTTTTTTGTACATATTTTTGTATGTATTATAACGAGGCTAAGGAGTCGATCTTTGGAGTCTGCTTCTTTCGTCGTCTTCTTCTCTTGGTTTTGATCATCTTTTTCCTTCCTCTTATTCACTTTCCTCCACCGCCTCTTTTCTCTCTGGTGTTCCTTGGCCTTCCCTGTGTCTCTCCTTGGTTTATCGATGTCATTTCCCTTTTCTCTCTCGCCCTTTCCTTCCTTCCTCTCTCTCTCTTTCCTTTCTTTATCTATCTCCATTTCCCTTCTTCATCTCTCTCTCCCTTTCCTTTCTTGCTCTCTCTCTTTCTTTATTTTCTCTATCTCGTTCCTTTCTCTCTTTTTTACCGGCTCTCGCTCTCATCTCTTCCTTTCTCTTGTCTTTCTCTATCTCATTCTTTTCCCTCTTCTTCTATTCTCTCGTTCCATCTCTCCCCTTTCTTTCTCTCTTTTTCCTTTCCTTCTCTCGGTCTCTCGTTTCTTTCTCTTTCTTTTTCCTTTCCTTCTCTCGGTCCCTCGTTTCTTTCTCTTTCTTTTCCCTTATTTCTTCCTCTCTCTTTCCATGCTTTCTCTTCATTTGCTTCATTCATTTATTCACTCATTTCTCTCCTTCCTCCCCTTTAAATACCTTTCTCTTTTCACTTTCTCTCTTCCCTTTCTATACCTCTGAGCCTTCTCTCCCTCGTTTGTCTATCATCGTCTCCTACATATTTCCCCTTTCTTCCCTCTTGCTCTTTCACCTTAACCCTTCTCCCTCCATATTAATTTCCATTCACCTCTCTCCGCTCCTTTTTATCTCTCTTCCCTTTCTATCTTCTCTCTATATGTCTCTATCTCTTTCTGCTACTTCTCTCTGTGTATGATCTTCCCGCCTGCTGTCTCTCAAGATTCTGTGGTAGTGTCTCTTTCTCCTTTTCAACTCTCTTGTATTTCTCTATTTCTCTCTCTCTCACTCAATTCCCCCTCTCAGATGTACTGTCATTCTTCTGAGTCTCTCTCTCCCTTTCTTCCTCTCTTCATAGGTCGCTTCCCAATCTTCCTGATTCTTTATTCCAGGCCCAAGTCAGACCTTCTTAAGATGCTGGGTTCGTACTCTTTTTTCTTTATTTCTCTCTCTCTCTCTCTCTCTCTCTCTCTCTCCTTCTCCCTCTCTCTCTCTCTCTCTCTCTCTCTCATTCTCTCTCTCTTTCTTTCTCTCTTTCTCGCTCTCTCATTCTTTCTCTCTCACCGACTCGTCCACAATTCTTTATTCCCTGTATTATTCGGATGGTTGGATGGATGGGAGATTCATCTTACTGGGAGGAAAAGTAGAGAGAGAAAGAGAGAGAGAGAGAGAGATGGAGAGAGAGAAAGGAAGGGGAGAGAGCCAGGGAAGATTCAGCAAACCGGGCCTCATCCGGAGTATTGTTCCGATCAAGAACCCCACAGGGTCTTAATGGTGGTGGGGACTTCTTCTCTTCCCCTTTTTTTATTTATTTTCTCTATATAACTCCTCTCTTTCCCTCTCTCTCTCTCACTCTCTCTCTCTCCCTCACTCATGTATTCTTCCAAGTATATGCATAGCACTTTTCGAGTGTTATTCACAACTTTTCCTTCTCCTCTTCCTCCTCCGCCGCCTCTCTTCCTTCTCCACTCCCGCCGACTTCTTTTCGGATTCTCTGTTCCCAGGCATTTTTTTTTTGTGTGTGGACTGAAGAGAATAAGGCTATATTTCGTCTTCTTCCTTTCATGTGTAAGGAATTAAATGGAGGATTTTTTTGGGGGGGAGGGGAACCCTCCTTTTTTATTATAATAATACGTTAATAATTCTCTTCTTCCCCTCCGCCCCGATCTCCTTCTTCTTTCGGTGTGATGAGAGTGTAAAAATTCTGGGGATTAAGATGCTCTGTGTGTATTTAGGGGGGGGGGAATACCTTTTGAGAGGGGAAGGGGAATTTATGGATCAAGTAGCACGGTATATTTTAATGTTTTTTTCCTTGTAACTTGGGACAGTTTTTTTTTTAAAGGGGAGGGAGTAATATGGGGCTTCAAATATGACCGCATGCTGAGGCTTAATATTGCAGAGGGGAATTAGGAGTGAGAGGTAAATAGTGATAGGCAGAGGGAATTATTGGGACTTATAATCAAGATTTAACGCCGGTGAAATTATTTGTGACAAAGGTTTAAATATTTATCAGGGAAATCGCAGGTGAAATGTTGTACTGACTGAATAAAATAGCTACAAATAAATGACAAATCACATATTCGGTTACCCCCTTTTGTGCTTAAGTGTAGCTGATAGTGCTCGTACATTATCTAATTATAAACATATGTACAAGCACAAACATGAATAAACATGCTATGAAGAAATTGAGGTGTTTCTACTAAACGGAGTTTTTGCTAATTTGGGTCAGAAATTTCCAATTACGGATTTAATGCTACATGTAAAACATCTACTAAAATAAATAAAATTAATGGAAACTAATAGATATCCATATAGATATAAATAAAGCGAAAAATTCCGGCTTAACTTAAATTGTATACATAAAATTTTATTTCATGAACAAAATGCAAATAATAAGTTCCTAGTTTCGTGGGGCAAATTTCCATTGAGAATTTAATATTTTTTCGAAACCAGAAATTGGATCCAATTTTGAGACAATAAAGAAATTCTGAAGCTAAACTGCTGGAACCAAGTTTCACAAATTATAGCTGGGAATTTTAAATGTTGCATCATCATTTTGCAAAAAGAATTGTGTTGTTGTACTTTTTATTTTTGATTAATAAATTCCGAGATAGGATTTCAAAAACGTTAATCTTCATATTAATTTAGTATTTATTTAGTATTTTATTTCTCCTTAGAGATTTACAGACCGCAAATTTCTCTTGTCTGTCAAGTATTTAAACTATTATTTTACAAGCGTTTGCTCCATTTAAAACCCTTATTTTACCAATTCCTCTCTTCCACCTCACATTTACCTTCTCCATTTTAAATCACACTCCCAACAAAGGCATTTCAAAATTTTAAAATGTGCAATAATTCCCCCCAAAAAACAGACAAAACAGCTCCTTAAAAAATCCCCAAAAGTAATGATTGTAGTGTTCCCCGAAAAAAATCTATTTTCTCCCCAAAAAAAAACCTCTCTTTTTTCCCCTAGAAAAAAAAAATCATTTTTTTACCCCACACTAATCGTCACGTCCTTACATGAGTAGACACAGGCGGTGGGGAGTTGTGGGGGGCGGGGGTGATTTTGAATCTAAATTGTCTCACAAAGACTGGTCGAGAGGGTGTAAAAAAGGGAGAGATTTACTCTAAATTTTACGTATGTTTAACCACGAGAGAGTGAGAGGGAAAATGAGAGAGAGGCATGTAAAGAGAGAGACTGAGAGAGAGAGAGAGAGTGCCAGAATGACTACTAGTACGACGTCGACGGCCCTATTTGTATAGAGCTTGTAGTAGCGTGTGGGTTATACGAGTTAAAAACATTCTCCTACTTTGTTGTAGTTAGTTGATGTGTATGTGGGGGAGAAAGGGTTAAAAAAATCCTCTCTCTCTCTCTCTCTCTCTCTCACTCTTTCTCTCTATTTTCCCTTTGCAGCTCGCCCCATAGGATTTTATTAAGGAGCAGGAGCCAGTTGTACAGAGGGAAAGAGTCGCTCCATGTGTGTGTGTTAAGCGTGTGTAAAGTACATTATAAGCTTCCCGCTCGCGTCTCTCCTCTTTTCCTCTCTCTCTCTCTCTCTCTCTCGCTCTCTGTCGCTCTTTCTCTTGTTGGGGTCGGATATAGGAGTGAAAAAATACATTACAGACATTCGCCTTTGCTCTCTCTCTCTCTCTTCTGCTTGTTTCCACTACGTGAAAGGCTAACCCCCTCAGTCCTCGTTGTACTTCGACCCGGAGAAGACGCACGCCGGATCGTCTCGCGGAATTTCCTCATCGTTTTCCCGAATTTCTCTCAGGTTTTCGGACAAATTCAGTCAAAGTGTTGTATTGTTACAGCCATTTCTTGTGTGAAGGAGCTTCCGTGAATATATTCGTTTTTTCTTGGAGAAAGTTTTTTTTAGCGGAAACCCCCTTGCGGTGTTTGTGTGTTGGAAAAAGAGGTGAATTGGTGAAAATTGGATAGGGATTTCGGTCCTTTTTGGAGTGTCTTTTTCGGGGAATTTTCCTTTTGGATGTGGTGACATTCCAGGGTTTCGGGAGAATTTGTGGAATTCAATTGTGGGGGGACTTTTCTGGGGAGTGGCAAAACTGCCAGGAGATTAACGGAGAAATCGGAGACAAGGTTTTTTTGGTGGGAAGTGAAAATTGACGGGGAATTGTGTGGAGGAAAGTGTGAAGTGGAAATTTAGGCCTTTTCATTTTGTTTGGAGACGGAATTAAACGTTTGGAAAAAAATTGGATATGTGAAGACGGTTTTTTGAATTTTGGAGCCCCAGAGAATTGAAATAAAATTTGGTGGTTTGAATCTTTAGAAAAAAAAGTGCTGAAAGTTTACGCCGTGTATATTTTTTGGAGCAACATTACTAGCTGGAAATCTCATTTCAAGGTAATTTGTTCCTGCATTGTAGAGAAAACCAGTGATATAAAAACCTGATTTGATATTTCCCGCTGAGATATATATTTATTTTGAACTATCAAAACATAAATTAGGCAATTAATTGTAATACAAATTTATTCTGCGTTCAGATTTCTCCGTAAAAATAAAACCTGGAATTCAGTCCAAAAAATGAAATCAGAAATTGGAATCACGTGTCATTATTTAAATAACACCGCAATAAAATGCATGGATTTAAAATTAAAAATACATAGAATTAAAATGAAATTTTAAAAATACAAATTACATCCACAATTGCCATAAAAATTCTGGAATTAAAATCACAATCACTTTCGGATTTCCAATAAGAAATGGGTAAATTTAACATATTGGTTCAGGAAGTAAAATAAAAAAGAAATAAAATCATATAGATACATATAACAGTATCATAACAGGATTTACCAACAAAATTATATCCGGATTTAAAATAAATAATGAATAAAATTGCATTACGGAAAAATAATTAAATTTAACCAAAAAAAATTATAACCGAATTTCAAACAAATAGTGCTGGGAATGTACACGAATTTCCCGGATTTAAAATAAATAATTCTACCCGAAAAGCTCCAAAATTTATCCGGCTTTACAATCCAGATTTATTCCCGGGTTTGAATTTTTGAAAAACCGCCGCCAAAACCGGTTAAATCCATCCCGGATGCCCCAGAGTGAGACCAATGCTGTCATTTCCCCCTCCAAAAAATATGCCCACATTTCCAATTACAAGCCATGTCAATCAAAACAAATGTGGGAGCGCCGAGGAGTTAGCAAACAAAAAAAAGGGTTAGAAAGTGGTAGGAAAAAAAGCAATCCTTCCAATAATTGCTCCTTGACAGCCCCATCAATTGTACACAGTGTCATTTATCCCGTTTAAGCGTGTTGCCATTAGTAAAAAAAATTAATTAAGTTTTCTCTTCAAAACATGTGTTAAATGCCTGAAAGGGATATAGACAAAAACATTAAATAATAAAAAAAATCGAATATACCGCAATATTACCTTAGCACCATAATCAAGGACGTGGGGCATGGCAAAATGGTATAGATTTCCTTCATTTATCTCGCCAACCATTCTGTGGCAATTGTGTTGGAGGATAATCAAGAGCAAATAATATAATCATATAAAACTTCCAAAGCTGTTTAGTTTACAGATATATGAGCAGCAATTGTGTCAGATTGAAGGGAAATTACTAATCCGTATTACCACCGACTGTTGATTGCATTGGATGGAATTTATTATTTTTATGGATAATTTTTTTTATTTGACAAATTCTCTTTCACTTTGTGTGTGTTTTTTTTTACCTTCAGCAAAATTAAGGAGTTGGAAGGGGGAGAATTGTCTGATATTATCATCAATTAATCATAGCCAAGCCGACAAAGAACCACGAACAAGTTGGCTTTCAATGGGAGGAGAGACAAAAAACTGAAAGAGGTTTCAATTATTATTTTTACACAAAAAATTATAATTTAAAATTTAAACGAATTTAATGGTTGCTTTGAAACACGAGTTAAAGTTCAATTATTTTCGGATGGTCAGACATTTATTTAGATGCCAGATATATTTTGGAAATACTACGAAAATGAAAACAAACTTTGAAAATGTTTTTCAATGCAAATAATAAATTTTCCTTCAAACTTGCTTCACTAAAAATCAATTCAATATTTAAACTGAATGTATGGAAATTATTTTTAGTACAATTTTACACTCATTCGCAGAACTGTAAATGCAGCCGGTTAGATATATATACGTGTTTTATTTATTTCAATTATTTACCGAATCTGTATTTCATTTAGTTTAAATATTGAATGGGATTTTAAAACTAAAATTTCAATGGTAATTCATTTAATTTAATGCCCCACATTTCATGCCGGAATTTTACCTACTTGTATATTTCTTTGCTAAATATTATCGAAGTTGGAATCTTAATTTAGGCGGGAATTCTTTTTGTATTTTAAAAGTTTGTTTTCCCCTCTCAATTAAAATGACGCAAATTTTTAAATTCCACAGTAATCTCGATCCGTTTAAAATTGCAATTTTAATTTTCAGTAAATCCCAAACAAAATTTGAATTTAAAAACTCAGGAATTAATTTTACACCAGCGAATTAATTTCATTTTGGCGGGATTTTTAAATTTAAAATAATAGCCGAAGTCGACCTTCCAGAATCCATAATCTAGTACATTTTCTGTAATTTTGAATTTTTTTAAAATTACGAACAAACGCACATTTAATAAATATTTGGAAGCTCATAACTGCATTTTAATCTCAATTTTTAACCCACAAAAAAACCGAATTTAAATAATAACTATTCCCTTGCGCCTTTAATCCTCCATAAGCCATTCAATAACTGCCAGGACTGCCACTATTCCTCCCAAAAAATGCCAGAAAATTTATTATCCCACCACAGGAAAAAAAATCCTATACCGGTACAAGTCCTAATAATTCCAGCCACACACCCCTCCCCAAACCCACCCCTTTAAAAACCTACCCACAAAAAAAAAGCCCCTCTGTAATTTCACTGCCCTGTAATAACAATAAATAAAATGTAACTATAATCCCTTACAAAAAGCCTGAAAGGGAAAAAAAAAATGCTCCTACTACATCTATATAATACAAGATGGAACACAAATAATTATCGTCTCTTCCCCCTAATCACAAAGAACTTGTCTTGTCTCTTCAAATACGTAATTAACACCGTGGTAAAATGCCACAGAGCTAGAGAGAAAGGGAGAGAGAGAGAGAGAGAGAGGACCCCAAGGTAACAAAAAAAAATAGAAAGGGTTACACTTAATTCACCGGTGGGAATTGCCTCCGTATGCATAGACCTTTGTAAAGTATGTTGGGAATTACATACACGTGTATTTGCATACATATAAATAATATGTATATGAGGACCGTGCATAAATATACCGCAATATATAACGTCCCATTTCCTACTAGGCCCTCTGCTCAAACGTGTGGAAAAGCTCTTGGTTAAAATTGAGGTCCAAGTTCAGGTGATTTAATTACTTTCATTCCAAGAGCTCACTCCTCCTCCATCTCCTCTCTTTCACAAGTACATGTAGTATCCACAAGGCATATAAAGAGAGAGAGAGAGCGAGATGGAGAGAGAGAGACAGGGAGGAGGGGGAGAGACAGAGCAGAGACTATTACTAATTACATGTGTTCACCGCTTGTTATTAACCTCATATAACACTCTGTATTATAAGGCGAGGAGTGGTTGTAGCCAGGAGGTGTGATGGCAAAAAAAAGTCTCTCTCGGCGAGCTCTCCCTCGCTTTCATTTTTTTTCTCCCATTTTGTCTCTTTATGATTCTCTCCGTTTTGGCCTGATTTTTTCTCATAATTCTCTCCCTTTTTCTCTCTTTATTCAGCCTTTTTCTTTTGTATATTTCCCTAGCTTAATTTCTGTTTTTAACCGTCTCTGTTTTCCTTTATTCTTACGCTTTCTTATTAATTTTTATCTATCTTGTTCTATATAATTTTCTCTCTTTCACTCTCTTTCTCTCTCTTTCAGCCTGTCTTTCTCTCTCTCTCTCTCTCTCTCTCTTTCAGCCTCTCTTTCTCTTTCTGTCTCTCTTTCTCTCTTTCTCTCTCTCTTTCAGTCTGTCTTTCTCTCTCTCTCTTTCAGTCTGTCCTTCTCTCTCTCTCTGTCTGTATTTCAGTATCTCTTTCTCTCTCTCTCTCTTTCAGTATCTCTTTCTCTCTCTATTTGAGTCTCTCTTTCTCTCTCTATTTCAGTCTCTCTTTATGTCCCTATTTCAGTCTCTCTTTCTCTCTCTTTCTACTTTCCTTTTAGTCTCTCTGTTTAGGTTTCTCTCTCTGTAGCTGTCGATCTGTGTTTC
>JAQGBT010007459.1:0-10972 GCA_034698585.1 Disparrhopalites patrizii
CTCGTTATTTTTCTCTCTCTACTTTCTCGTTATTTTTCTCTCTCTACTTTCTCGTTATTTTTCTCTCTCTACTTTCTTGTTATTTCTCTCTCTCTGCTATTTTCTCCTTATTTTTGTCTTCCTTCCACCTTTTTCTGCTTTCTGATTATTTCCCTGTTGCTTCCCTTTTCTCTTTATCTCTCTTTCGAATCGTTTTTCTGCGTTCTCTCTATTTTTTTTTTATCTATATCTTATCTTTTTGTTGTTTCCTCTGTATTTCCTCCATTTTGGAGCTGCTTTCGTTCTCCTCCTTTTTCTAATGGTTTCTCTCTTTTTCATGTCGTTCGCTCCGTCTTTTATCTCCCGTACTTATTCCATTTGCTTTCTCTGTTTTTTCCTTCATCTATTCCTTCCGGCTGTCTGCTTATTGTTATAGTGTGTTCCTGTCTCTCTATATTTAATTTTTTGCTGACTCTCTTGTCTCGCTTTCCCTAGCCCTTGCCATTCTTCATTTCGCTTCTTTCTCTCGCCATTCCTACTTCTCTCTCACTTCTTCCATCTTCCTTTTGTTTTCATTAGTAACTCACAATCGGTTTGGTTCCTCTGTCACTCTTGCCCTTTTAGCGTTTCTTGTCAGTCTCCAATTCAGTCCCTCCGACAAAAAAACTGACAATCCTGAAAATGTTTTTGCATCCAAAAACTCCCGCCGAAATGACTTGGACACAATGCACAGCGGAGATGGTACAGCCGGTATTATATTACATTATAAAAATAAGAGCGGGTATGATTCCTAGTATAATATAAAATGCCGTAATAAAAATCCGGGAGTGATAGAAGGGCAAGGGTAGGGGAGGAATCATTGGAGCAAAAAACCAAAAAGCGGAGGGTTGTCCCACCCTATAATAATGAAAGGGGTCCGAGCCCACAAAAGAATTGCTTGCAATGACCAAAATCCCACACTTTTCTCACTTTCCCATAAACAAACTACAATTCAAGTGTGTGAGATGTGTAAATCAAACAAATCTGCTTCCTCCTTTCCATTGTCATTAGTCATTTGATTCCCGCTTTAACCATGTGAAAAAAAAAAACGAATATGGTGTGAACATGAAAAAAAAAGGATGAAGGAACCAGACTTGTTTTGTCATGATAAATCGAACCTGAAAGGGCAGTGGAATGTTTATCATTTTTTAAAAGGAGACAAGTCTCAGAGGAGGAGGAGGTGGATTCTCTTCTAAAAATGTGGTTCCAATGTTATAGACAGTTTTTTTCCCAAATGTTTCCTTTTTTCTTTCTCTCTTTCCCTTCTTTAAACCTGCCACAGAACATTTTTGATTGAGGAAAGAAAGATTGATTGTCTCCCTTGATTCCCTTTGCATTTCTTCTACTTGAAGGGAAAACAAGAGGAGGGATTGTTTCCCAAAAAGTCCCTGACATCTCCGGATTTCTCTCACCAATTCTTGAAAGACATGGGACTGATATATTTTTTTTTTCACTTGGATTTTCTTTTAAACACATTGTCTCTTACATTGTCTGATGAGAGTCCGGTTCAAGTCCAAATTAGAAGTGATGGTGGTTCCTCTCCTCATCTTTGTATCAATTATTTTCATCAACGCTGTCAATAACTATAAAGCCTTCTCTCATCCCCATTTTCTTGTTTGAGAAGTCCGTCTCCTCCGTGGATTTGGACACAATAATTAAATTATGGATCGATTAGTCTCTGTCAGACTATTTGGACTTGTTTTGTCTATCTCTCCTTTTTTTTCTCTCTGATTCTCTCTCTTTCTCTCTCTTTCTTTCTCCCTCTTGCTCTCCATTTCTCTCTTTCTCCCTCTTGCTCTCTCTTTCTCTCATCTTCTACCTCTTAAAGTCTCTCTTGCGGTCCATCTTTCTCCCTCTTTTTCTCTCCTTCTCTCTCTTCCTCTCTCTTGCGGTCCATCTTTCTCTCCTTTCTCTCTCTTGCAGTCTCTTATTCTCTCTCTTGCTCTCCTGCCTTCTCTTGTTGTCTCTTGCCATCTCTTTTGCTGTGTCTTTCTCTGTCTTCTCCTCTGTCTCGCTCCTTTCCTCGCTCTCTCTGCCAATGTCTCCCTTCATTTCCCCCTCTCCCCCGCTCCAATTGTACATCTCCCAAATAAAATTCCTCTTATTCAACTCCATGACACTTGCTCAAGATCCTCCTCTTGATATTAGTATTGCTCCTCTGCTATTTAAAAAAAACGCATCTTTTACGTGATTGGCCAAGAGAAAACCAGGGAAAGGAGGAGGGAAAAGTTTAGTGATGAGAGTAGAAAAAAACGGATGGTATGTAAAAAAAAAAAGAGAAGGATAAGAAAAAATGGATTTGTTGATGAGATGGGAATTGAAAGCGTTTTTGGTGAAATGAGATAAAGTCAGGAATGAGGGAGTTTGCTGTTGGACGGAGATAAGGCTCCCCTATCTTCTCCCTCTCTCTCTCTCTCTCTCTCTCTCTCTGTCTCTCTCTTTCTCTCTCATCCTCCCTTCCTCCGCCTTTCATACACAATTTTCCCGCCCGCAATAAGTTCCTTAGTACTCCCGCTTCATACACATCCATAGACGCTCCCGCGTATACATATGTCTACTGTACATCCTGCAAACATCCTGTTCCGCCGCCGTCCTTACCAGGGCCGGTCATAAAAAATGGGAGTGAAAGACCGCAGCAGTGGAGAATCAAGGAGCCCGGAAAGAACCAGAGACTGATTACTTGCTCCAGTCCTTAAATATCTTCCATTTTCCTTTGTTTTTTACTCCAAATTCCCCACAAATCCGATTTTTAGTCTATCATGCACAGTAACAAAAAGCTAAAAAAAAAAAAATCTCACGGGGTTTCCACACTCTTCAAATCGAGAGACGGAATAAGGGATGAGAATTTATGCTTCTAGGTGGAGGGAGGAGAATTTTTGAGAAGTGGAAGTTTATGCTGGGGAAAAGCTGAAAGGATTTTTTTTTCGGGGGTGATGAGACCAGGAATGAAAGGAGAAGGTGTACGCTGGGGAAAGGAAGGACCTGAGGCGGGGAAGATTGGAAGGAAGTGAGAGAGAGAGAGAGAGAGACAGGCTTTCTACTTGTACATGGAACATGGAGTTTTTAAATTTTCCTCTGAAGCATTTTAGCTGGAGCAACGTGAAAAGGACCTTATTCAGGGTTTGGGTGAAACGCAGAGGGAGAGGGTGAATAAAAGAAAGAGAGAGAGAGAGAGAGAGAGAGAGAGAGAGAAAGAGAGAGAAAGCGGAACCCCCTGGTAGAAAATATTTTGGCAAAGCGGAAATCAAAACGGAGATTAAATTGGTGTAAAGGCGGGAGAGCGAGAGAGAGAAATCATATTTTACTGGAGGAAAAAAAAGGCAGCAAATTTCCGACGCACTCCCAAGCCATCTCTCTCTCTCTCTCTCTCTCTCTCTCGCTCTCTCTCTCGCTTTCCCGCTCTCTTTCTTCTGCTCTCTTTCTCTCTGTCTCACCCGCTGAATTTCTCTCCAGTAGGTCCCGAATCACTCTTTGAAGCTACACACTTTCTCTTTTCTCGCTCTCTTCTCTCGCTCTCTCTCTTCTGTCGCTCTCTCTCTCTCTTTCTCTCGCTCTCTCTCCGAATTTCCTCTCTCTCTCCCGGGTTTTAGACGGAAAGTTGAGGAGCCTAGACCCTCGCTCCAAATAACTCTTGTGCGCCCTTTTCTTCTCCTGTCTGCCTGCCATCTTTACACAAAGTCTCTCTCTCTCTCTCTCTCTCTCTGTCTCTCTCTCCCTCTCGTAGCTGATGCATTCAATTCTTTATCTCCCTTTATTATCTCCGTGTATGCATTGTGCCTCTCTTTATATTTCTGCGACTCCTCTTCTTCTTCGTCTTCTGGTTGAAAATTATTTTTTTTCTTCTCCTCCTTTCCTCCATCTTCTTTTGTGTGCCTTGAAGCTCCTTCCTCTTCTATGCTTCTTCCTCTTCAACATCTTCAATCATCTTCTCCTTTCTTCATCTTCTTTTTTTTTTTTAGGAAAAAAAGTGACTTTTTTTTGCTTTCCCCCCACAAGGAAGCTAAAAGCGGGGGACTATAGGAGAATCCATGAAGTTTCATAAAGGAATATGTTTTATAAGAGAAATTAGAGGGAAGAAAGTCTAGTAAATCCTACGAGTTGGTAATTTCCTTGGTTGTTTTTTAGTTTAGTTTTATAGAAATGATATTTCCGGAGGTTTTTATTGGGGGTACCATAAATGGGGAAGTGGACGGTATTATCAAGGTGCTCAAACATGCGGCAATGGCTAAAAATAAAATGAATAAAAATTGTAAAATATTATTTGGGTAGAATTTGTTTTAGAGTGAAAAAAAAAGTTTTTCCTCCTCGAGGGACTCTACATTCCATTAAGGACATCCTGTTGGGGCAGAGGAGGAAGGAGGAGGAAGTACAGCGGAGGATAACGAAGCCGGGAAATGTTAATTATCCTGAAATCATATCAAAATAAGTCTTGTCTATTTTTTTCCCTCTTCCTATTACACACTATTAATAATGGCGATTAAGAAGGTAGGAGAGATAAAAGGGAAACACAGACGAAAGGAACAGTCTTTTTTCTCTCTCTCAAGAGGAAAATGTGGAGATTTCCTCTTATTAAACGACTACTAGAAATATTTCCTCTGTATTAATCTAAATTAAGACTTTTAAAGAACCTAAAATACACAAATGGACGTGATTCCTATGAACATGGGAGACTATGTATGTACATGGCCTTGTATATGAGCTGATACTGCCTCGACCTTTCCTTCTAACAAATTTACTTCACACTTTAAACACTCAACTTACCATGAATTTTTTTCTACATTTTATTTTCATTCACGTAATACATGTGTGTACGTGTTCAGGATAAAAGTGTATGTTTAGATTTTATTTTGCACCATAATGATCCGCATCTCCCCCATGAAAAGCAAATCTGCTGTGTTTTACCTCAATTCCCTCTTTTATCATCTCTGATAATTTCTCCCTTCTAGTAATTTCCCTTCTCGGTGGCCACACTAATTTTCGTACATTTTGGGATCAAATAAACATATTTTCTCCATTTGTGTCCATCAGCATTTTTAATTACTCGCAAAAATAATTTAGGAACGCAATTTACGGAAGTGGCGATAGAATTAGATGTCTTAAATCTCTTAATTTTAATAGGATTTAATAATTGATTTAAACTTACCGCCAGTTTGTATCATTTAAAAATTTGAGTGGAAACTGTTTTTCCCATTGAAAATGCCCTTTGTTTAACTGAAATTCGCCGCTATTGATAAGCATTGAAAGGTTTAAAAACGTTGAATTAAATACAGTTCAAATTTAATTTTGTGTTGGAACATAAATCTGCCGCAAAATTGTACAAAAATCAACTTGATCATAGCATTTTGCATTTAATATGCAATTAATATGCATTTAATATGGCGTGCTAAAATTTAAAAAAGTAGCTCGTAGCCATTTACTGGAATTCTGGCAATAATTGCGTGTTAGGCCAAATGTATCCAGCAATGCTTTCGGTCCAAATCGGGATTAGGAGTGAGAGTGGGTGTGAATTGACTTTAATTTATGTGGGGACTAACCCTCGAGGAGAAATACTTAACCTTGTTGGGGTGACTCCATCATTTGATTTTTGCATGAGAAAGAAATAATAATTCATCCTCAGGTGAGAGAAGAACTCTAATAAAAATGGAGTGAGAGAAAGAGAGAGAATGTTAGGCTTAGCATATCAAAAAATTATTTTATGTCACTTTTTAATAGTTGCTTTTATTACAGCCCTCCATTTCTCTCTTTCACACATATTACTTTTTTTTGTGGCAATAAGTATGGTCATAATCATAGGAAATAATGGCTCTGTAAATACTGCCAACGGTGAGAGACTTTTGTGAAAAGTGCTGGAGAAAAAAAAGGAGAATAATTCTAATAATAAATATTATTTTAAGAACGTCACCTTTTTTATGGATGGAGCCGCACTCTTAAAAAAATGTAACGATGAGGGTCATATAATCTTGCCATCATCTATGTATATGCACTCTCTCTCTCTCTCTCTCTCTCTCTCTCTCTCACTCTTACAACCATTTCCTCTAAATATCTCTACATCTCATTTATTTACTATTTATTTATTTTCATTTTCTTTCCCAGACAAATAAACAGAAGCTTTCGGGAGAGGACCACTTTTTTTCTCTTTTCAAAAATTTTTTTTAGGTTATCACCATCTATTTTTTTATATTCTGATCTCAATCTCTGGTGCGAAGTGTGTAATTAAAAAAAAATATGTCAAAATTTCCTCACTCTTTTCACCAGTGGCTTTCTCAGGAAATATCTCCCTAACATTGTACCTTTCAAATTTAGCCATTCATATCCTTTTGATACAATACGTACACGCACATATGTACAGTGCCAAGTAATTTAGTGTATAGTACACTTTTACATACTAAATAACTTACTACCCTATATCGCAGCAGGACTGTAATAATGACTGTATGTGGGTAGGTACACATTTTATGACTTGTGTGCTAAGAGGCAAAAATTGACGTGAAAAATGAAAAATGAAAAAAAAAATGTCTATGTGTGTGTGCAAGTTATGAAAAATGAAGGGAAAAACCCTGATGGAGAAGTGACTTTATTAATTTTTCACGAAAAAATCCCGTGGTGGTCTTCACTTTTGTGTGTGAACAACTTTGGTGTGTGTCTGTAACTTTTTTTTTTCCACATGCCACTCACAATCAGCCCTTTCCCTTCGGTATGTACATATTTGTTTGGCGACGCATTGAAGGACACGAGAGAGAGACAGCGAGAAAAGGGGATAGAAACGTAGAAGGAGACACTCATCAGTGAGGGAGAGTGAACCAGAAAGGAGATGAAGAGGACAATTGAGTCGTAATGAGAATTAGATGGTCAGAAAATTATGGAGAAAATGACCGGAAATGAAGAAATACAAAAAGACGGTAAAAAACATCAAACCCCAGAAACAGGAGTAATATAAGCAGCAGTGAAAATCTAATAATGAAGAGACGACGACAACGTAACGCCAAACACCATTTCCTTCTATAATTTTTGACAAAGCGCTAAATCATTGCGACAAAGATAAATTAACGGCGTCAAACGTACTAAATTGCGAAGATGTTAAACGGGACAAGAAGAGAACCAGAAAGATAGATTGGAGGAATGGAAGCAAAACCAGAAATAGCGAGAGACACGAAAAGAGGAGATACATACAATGGTAAACGGAGACAAAAAGAGGAGATATATAATGATAAACAGAGACAAAAAGAGGAGATATAAAGGTATATAAAGAGACAAGAGGAAATATAAAGCAAAACCGAGAGACAAGATAAGATGTAATATAAAAAGTGAAAAAAGAGAAGCCGAGAGACAAGGAGAGGAAAGAGGAGAATAAATACAGACACAAGAACAGGAGCGAAGAATAAAAGAGAGACAAAGAGATAAATAAGAAGAACAAATGGAGAGAGAGAGACAAAGAGATAAATAAGAAGAATAAATGGAGAGAGAGAGACAAAGAGATAAATAAGAAGAATAAAAGGAGAGAGAGAGACAAAGAGATAAATAAGAAGAATAAAAGGAGAGAGAGATAAAGAGAAACATAAGAAGAATAAGAGGAGAGAGAGATAAAGAGAAACATAAGAAGAATAAGAGGAGAGAGAGATAAAGAGAAAAATAAGGAGAATAAAAGGAGAGAGGCAAAGAGAAAAATTAGAAGAATAAAAGGAGAGAGACAAGAAAAGGAGAGAGAGACAAGGTAGGGAGTAAGAAAGCTAAAAGGAGAGAGAGACAAGGACAGAAAAGAAGAATAAAGAGATACGAGGAGAGTAAAAAGAATACTAAAAGGAGAACGAGACGAGGAGAGGGAGCAGACAGTGAAAAATATAGATAAAATATACAAAAAGTTGACGAAAGGACAGAGAAAAAAGAAGGCAAGAGACGAAGTAAAGCATAGACAGAAAATAAGAAAGGAGATGAAATAAAGAATTTAGAGAGAATAAAATAAAGAAAGAGACTGAGAGCAGAAAATAAAGAAAGAGACTGAGAGCAGAAAATAAAGAAAGAGACTGAGAGAAGAAACTAAAGAAAGAGGCTGATAGATGTAAAAAAGGAGAGCAGAAACTAAAGAAAGAGGCTGATAGATGTAAAAAAGGAGAGAAGAAAAGGAGAGAAGAGATTAGGGAGAGAGAAAGGGGAGTGAAGGGAGAGTAAAGGGAAGGAGAAGGAGTCATAAGAGGAGGTGGAGCGCGACAGGGATAACAAGGGTCCTATATAGACAAGAGTTTATAAAACTTTTATGAAGTCTCCGTCCCAATCGTTCAGTTTTCGACTGTTTGTGTTTGGTTTGACAAAAGTCCCTTTTCCCAGATTATTATGACAGGCGTAAATTGATTAGCAAAAACTCTTTCCCAGTTAATTATCGACCAGGCCGAGAGAGAGAGAGAGAGAGAGAGAGACAGAGAATGAGGGAATGAAAAGGGGAAGATAGTGGAGATGACAGATACCAAGACAAAGTATTATGGAGCAAGACTGATTCTGGAAAAAGCTCAACTTTTACTACTCCCAACTTGTGTACTCCGATTGTGACTAATATTATGATGAGTACTAAAGAAAGTTGTTCCTTGTCTTCCAATGATAACAAGTGTCTTCCCCTGTCCAACTTTTCTCCTCCAACAAGATGAGAAGGGTCAGGGGAAGTTGTCGTGTGGTCAGGTCCTTTATTTTTCTCTCCATTTCATTGTGGGAGGCTTTTTTTTTTTTTTTGAAAGGACAAAATATTATTCTCATTTTCCTGGCAGGGGTCCTTTTTTTTCAGTAACAACCAAACAAGATCCTGGACATTTTTTTTTCATCCTCCTTTTGTCTCATTCCAACACATTTTCTACATATTTTTCATTCCATAACGCTCCCCTAAAAAACATTCCAAGGCATTACCAAAATGCATTACAGTAAGTTCCATTTACTTACATGGACGTACATATATATCATATACATATATGCACACATATTCCAGCAAATAATTGTAGCAATAAAGAAATTTTTTTTCTGGGGTTAAAATGGAGTAAATATTGCAGGAAAAAAAGAAGTTTAAAAGAAAAGTTTATTCTTGTTGTGAAACACTTCTTTCCACAAAATATGAATGGAATGGGGGAGATGTAATAATTTTCCCTGGAACCAACAAACGGGAGGAGAAAATGTACGGGAGAATTTTAGTTCCGAGTTTTCCTTCGTTCCTCTCAAGTACGCATGAAGTTATAGATGGATATTGAAGAGAATGGAGCAAGAGCGAGAGAGAGAGAGGGAGAGAGAGATAGAAAGAAAGAGAGAGAGAGAAAGAGAGAGAGAGAGCCAGAGAGAGAAAGAGAGAGAGAGCCAGAGAGAGAAAGAGAGGAGAAAGAGAGAGAAGGTTGCTTCTTTTTGCTGGGCTTGAAATGAGTAGGAAGAGAGAGAGAGAGAGGGAGACAGGCGGGCAGAGAGAAATTTCTCCGAAATTCGGAAAAGAGATAAGACATGATAAATGACTTTCTATCTCCGTTGCAGTCTCCGAACATTTTCTCTCCCCCTCCGTCTCGCTTTCCCCCACTCATTTCTTCCTCTCTCTTTCTCTCTTCCTCGCCCAGGCTTTCTTTCTTACTCGGGAAACTTGTCTCTCTTTTGGGGCTAGTGCATTGAGTCAATATTATTTGGAGGGAATATGTAACCTTTGCTACATACATTTCATTACAGTAGTCTCTCTCTCTCTCATCCATTCGCCTTCAGTCCCTCCACTTTCTCATTAAAGATCCCCGTTTTATGCCCCTTTCAAAAGACTTTCTCATACCCACCCTCAGATCCGAGCTCAGCCATCCCATTTTCTCTCTCCGTTTTTAATTCCCCCCAAAAAATCCCGTTTTTTTCTAAACTACCCGCTTCTATTTTTCCACGCATGAAAGAAAGCGTCTGCTCTTACTTTTAGTCCGTACCACACATTCACGGTGTATATACAAACATATTTTTCAGCACCATATTTACCTCATAGTTATGCTATAAAAATCAAAATTCGGTGAATAACAGAAGAACACAAATAACAGGATTTGTCCAAAAAGAAAGGACTGAACGGCGTCAAAGGTACTAAAACCAATAGAATTATACACAGTTTTGCGTACAAAGAGCTGGGGAAAAAATGATGGGGACTGCGGTGTGTGAGACCAAAGGAGCAATAAAATAAATTGGAATCGAATGAGCAAGTGAGACTGGAGAGAATTTAATGGGTGTAGCATGCATAATGCGCAAAACCCCTCAAATCTCGACAAAGTTTTTCAGTCAAATATGTTCCTCTAAAAATTCACCTCCTCTCTCTCTTTATCTCCATTTTACTCTATTTCCCTCTCTCTCCTTTTTCTCTCCCCTTTGTGTCTCCCTCTCCCTTTCTGCGGGCTTCTCTATCTCCGTCTCCGTTGGCCCTTGTGTCTGAAATGAAGGAGAAAAAAATGTGTATTCCTCCATGAGCAATCTCGGAACAATGGCAGTGTTTATAGTGATGAAATCCTACCGCATCCACGGGCTTTTTTGGATGTGGTAGGAGCAAGTGGATGAGGAGGAGGAGGAGGAGGAGATGAGGGGACCAATGCATACATGTGGCCAAAAGTGTGGAGTCCCGGCCTACATTTAGTTCTGGTTGACTTGCTCTTAAAAGTGTTTTTGTGGAGGGAAAGAAAGACAGAAAGAAAGAGAGAGAGAGAGAGAGAAAGGGAAAGAGAGAGAGAGAGAGAGAGAGAGAGAGAGACGAAAAAGGACAAGAGAGCGGTGTGTGCGTTGTTTAATTTATGACGTCATGCAATCCCTTTTCTTCTTGAATAGACTCGGAGGAAAATAAAAAGTCTCTAAAGAGGACTCTGGGGATGTTCATCAATGTCGGCCAACGATGACTCCTCCGGGAATTATTATTATTTCCAAACAAACCTCCTCCACTGTCTCCTTTCTCTCTCTCTCTCTCTCTCTCTCTCTTTCTCTCTCTTTC
>JAQGBT010007460.1:0-10968 GCA_034698585.1 Disparrhopalites patrizii
AATAGATTAAATTTAATAATAATAATCATGATGCCATAGTGACGAAAGCAAATGAGACATTTGCTTACAGTATGTATATGCTTGTATAGGTACACATGGCATACTCTTATGTAATATGCATCATCCTAAGTAAAGAAATTTTGACGAGACACAAGATCTGATCCCAATACTTTTGTGCCTAAAACTATCCAACCGCATCTTATTAGTTCCATATAACTTTTTTCTTTACGTTTCTTCGGAATTTCATACATTGTGGAACACACATATGTATGTTGCTGGGATACACATCTCGGAAAAAAAGTTTACCATACCCTATAGTTTACCGTAAGATACCTGCCAAAGTATAAATCTCTCATAAACTCGCACACCTCTGCAAACGTGATTGGAAAGGATCTCTGGAAGTACCTGTGTGCCGAGAAAAACTTGGGAACTGAAGAAACTTCAAGATTGCTGAACACACAGTTATTCGCTTTAGTAATGATTGCAAGTTTATCAGAAATTGTTTATATATGCGCTTAGCTTCCAAATATGCTTCCTAATATTCACATGGAAAAGTTCCAAGAAATGAATGTCATTTTGTCTTCCGGGCAAAAACTTTGTTGTCCGACTTCACCTAATTATTTTCTGATTAGCTCATGCACCAAGAGAGAGAGAGTAATAATAGGTAAGTTTGTTTGTGGATGCAAAAAATCCTCTGAAATCAAGCGAGAGAGAGAGAGAGAGAGAAAGCGGGAAAACTTTATTCTCTATAAATTGTATCCAGTACACATATGTATATGTATACAAGGGAGTCTGGGTATAAAGGATTATCCTGTCGGAGTCAACATGTCATGTAATCAGGGTGGAAATCACCGGAAGCTCATGAAAATCCACTGATGGTACGACGTTGATTTCACACGCTATCGATCCCGTCCTTTTTACTTGTTTTTTCCGTAAAAATCAAATCTAACCTAACCTTATATTATCTCCTTCCCCTCCTCCTCCTCTTCCTCCTCAAATCAACCTTTGCCCTGAGTCCGTGTCAGCAACAGATGGACTGTGTTTTTAGTCCCATTCTTAATTCGCTCACTAGCCCTTGCGGTGTGCAGTGGAATTTCTCTCTTTATATACATAAATATAAAATATATAAATATATGTACCGGTCACCCTTATAACGATTCTCTCTGTACAACGATAGCAAAAAATCATCCCTTCAAAAACTATCTCCAATCTTTAACATCCAATTGCCTCTTCTCTATAATGTTTCATCGTCTATAACGGGCGTCTGCTGCTCCATGGGATACCGTTATAGTGCGAGAGAGAGAGAAACATCTGTATTCACATTTTATAAATGTATCTGGTTTCCATCAGAAATCAGAAGAATATAAGCTGTATATGTACCTACATATAGTTGTGCCAGCGACACCCGTCCTCTACAACATTGAACATCAAACACTATGCCTTCCAGGGATTTTCAGTTCCAGTAACTTTAGATAAAACGACCGCAATAGGCAACCAGGGGAGGGGCAGTGACGCGTGTTTGTGGTAAATATGAGTATATAATAATAAAACGGGGACCACCATTCTACACATTGTTCCAGTCACACTCAAAATTATTTTACACAGCTTTCCTCCGCAGATTCCAGAAGGCCCTACTAAAATAGCTTGGAACGACCCAAAATAACTGGAAGAGATGGAAATAGATACATTGAAATTTACTGTATATACATACATATATACAGTATATTGCATTATCATCCTTTTCCCTCCCAGCTGGATTTCTCCCGAATTCCAAAACTGATCTGGTTATTCTTACGCAAGCAAATTCAACATTTATTCCTGGTTTTGTAAGCGTATGCGTTTGTTAGAGTTGAAAAAGGGTATAGAATATATTCAGGGGCATTTTGAGCAGAGTATACACCTAGGTATGTATGTAGTATCTGTCATCACTAATATTAGTAGCAACAACGACCCTGTCCATGGTCGTTTGTTTTTCTTCAACCATCATGATTAGATTTGGACCATGTCCGACGGATTTCAAACGCCCGAATTTCAAAGCTTCAACCTTGTCATCCCAATCCTGTGGTTTTCTACTATATCAGACTCTTACGACACACGGGATAGAAATGAAAGGCTTTGACGCAAATGGACATAAGTCCAAATGTACCAGAAGAGGATATATGCAACTGCCGCAGAAGGTTAATGCCTTCTACTAATGAAAAGCTTTGATTTTCGATGTTTTTCCGTACGTCCTACAACACCTAAATAGGGTCAAAGTTGTACTGGATTGCTTTTAAGAGCAATTCAAAAAGGACCTACGTCCATTTGCTTCAGCACCCGTCAAATTTTTTCTCGACGTACTCCACTGCCATTTCGCGGGGGCATGAACACACTCATATTTAGCTGGAGAAGTGAAAAAAAAACAAAGATGTGACAAAGCTCCTACTCAGCTTTTACAGTGTCACTATGTCCTATGACTCAAAAGCCGTATTTTCCATGGGTGAAAGCATGGTGAGAGGAGGATTATTGGAGGGACTTGGAGCCCAAGGAATTTTTTGTAATTCCTCCTTTCCCTCCCAACTCAGCTGGCGTTGATCATTGGGGAAAATTGTGACTGGATTGATAAGAGCCCCCGAGCACACCCGCCGCCGCTGCCTCCTCCAGACCATATAGATAGAGGAACAATAATTTGGAAATAAATGTCATCATGAGCCCCATTGCCCATGGGAACAACTAAGCACTTACAAAGTGTGGGATCTCCGTCAAAATAAATTCTTCTTCTCTTCCACTCGCTTTATTTATGCACGTACTCACAATGTAATTTTGAGCGTATGTAACAGTAGGATTATCTCCTCATAGAAAAAAAACATTTTATTGTATCCATTATATCTATATCTACATCCATGAACTAGAAGGAAATAATTTCTTTTTTGAGGAGAAAGCACATGAGAATATAGAAGGAGAAAGTGAGAGAGAGAGAGAGAGAGAGAGAGAGAGAGAAAGAGAAGAGAGTGGCACGAAAGCAACTGACAACATTAATTTTAGGCCTGAGACTAAAAAGTCTATTCATACAAATTTATGACCGTATGCTTCATGCAAGACAGAGTCCATTTCGAAGCCACTGGAACCCTCTCCGAAGGAATGTGTAAGTGAAAGGGGAAGAATATGTCTTTCACACTTTTTTTTCTAATTGAATCCCCTTTCTCCCTTATTCTTTTTGGTCCGTGTCACCCCTTTGTTTAATGTTGTGAGGAAGAGAAGTGTTAGAATAAAAACAGACGAAGATATGGATGTAGTACGTAGGATCAAATGGAGTAATGCAGAAGCTTTAAAAAATCAATTTGTGCATCCAGATGTGCATCCATACGGAGAAGTATGGGGTGTGAAGGGTGGGAAAGTTATAAAAGTATGATGAGGTTGGAAGACGAGAGGGGAGACTCAAGTGTAGTCAAGTGGAAATGTCTATGATTAGCATCACTTTGCAGGAAATCGGACAAGGAGGAGAAGAGGCCTGGGAGGAGGAGGGGGACGAGGCCATCTGAGCCGCTGTTCCCCATTGTCGTTATTCACACTTGCTCAACTGTCAATACGTGTTACGACAAAATGGGCAACAATATTTAGAGAGAGAGAGCAAGAGACAGAGAGATAGAGATGAGTCTCTATCTCTTTCACTGATCTTCCCCGTCTTTCTAAAGTGGACTATATTCCTTTTATTATAACTCCATCGCCCGGGTTTTCTCTATTCCATCCCTGTACTCTTCCAGGGCCTCTGACTTTTCTTCTGTCAATCTTCCTCTCTTGCTCTCTGCTATTGACTCCTTTTCTATTTTTTTGCTCTCTCTCTCTCCTTTCCTGTATTCTTCCCCAGATTTATTTGCACCAATATCTGCCCTTGCCAACTCTCTCTTCTCTACGGTTTTATTATTTTGTCCTCATCGTCCGTCTCTCATCCTCCACATTTCTCTTCAACCGAACCATGGTCTCTTTCAAGATCAGATTATCTATATCCAAGTTTTCGTTTCTCCTTTCTGTCTCCCCAATTCGCATTTTTATTTGACTCTCAGTATTAACTTTTCCAACTTGTAGCCTCAGAATTCGTCTCTGTATTAACTTCAAACTTTCACTATTTATTTTTCGTGTGCTTTCTCTATTTCCCCTCTACAACTTCTTTCTCTTTTTTAGCTTTTGACTTTCTTTTTTTTACGCTTCCATGTTTCTCTTTCTCGTTATTAACTTCTAAATTTTTATTTTTTCACTAATTTCATTGGTATTTCTCTTTCTATGCCTCCAGCTTTTCCTCTCTTTATTAACCTCGAACTTTCTCTCCATATCTGTCTATGCTTTCGGCATTTACTCTCTGTCTCTCTCTGAGTGGGAGTCTCGAAAATTTTCTCTCTCTCTATCTCTCTCTCCCTCTGATTGGGGTTACTCGAGCTTTTCTTCTCGCTTTCTCTCTAAATGCAAATCTCGGACTTTTCCTTCCTCTCCTTTTTTCTCTCTCTCTCTCTTTCTCTAATTTTCTCCCTCCTTCTCCCTCTTTCTCCCTTAAACGTGGATCCTTTCTCTGAACCTCGGACTCTCTCTGTCTACTTTCTCCATCGCTCCCTCGCTGTCCCTTCCACCCATCGGCTGCCTCCCTCAGCCTTGCCCGACCAAACAATTTCTGATTTTCATTTGTATGGCATCCCCCATATGTGGAAACAGTTTGAAGTCCCTTTCAGTTATTCCTTTATTCTCCCAAGCTCTCTGCTCCCACTGCTAATAGTACAAGTGGTACAGAGAGTAGACGATCTCACATCGTATGTATTTACAGTTACTACTATTGCTGTTATGATTGGAAAGAAGGACTTTCCTATAATTTACCGTCCTCTCTCCCACTCCGACCGATGCTGCCTCCTCCCAATGCCAGTGTATTTGATGAAGGTTTAAGTAAAATTTATTATGGAGTGTATAGCTCTCTAGCTAAAAGCTTTTCTTTGTTTCTTTCCTTGTACTAAAACAGTTTTTCTCCTTCCCCAACACTCCCCCGTCTTTGGTACATATGCACCTTACTCAGCTAAATCAAGTGATTTCTAAAAGAGCCGCACAGGAGACTGCCGGAGAAATCCTTTTGGTGAAATGTTATTAAAATTGTCAAAACTTGTGAATGATGATTCATGACAAAAAAATATTAAGCTGAATCAAAAGAAAATATCAAGTGACCTGCAATTCCTACCTCTATTTCCTTTGACATTTATCATTCCACCCATTTCCTCTTTTAATGGTGACCAGAGCAATGAATATACCAACTGGAGTAGTTTTGCTATAGTCAAAAGCATGAGCAATTTCCCATCTTCCTCTTCCGTCCTATCTTCTCGCCCCTCCGCAATACCCACGTGTAGGGGCTTGCTTTATATTGGCTCATGGATACAGTGGTTTCCCTTTATAGCGCATAATTATGGCAAAGATGCAAAATCCTGTTTTTATCTTTGTCATGTTAATATCACACATTAGAGTTCGTGAAAAATGGGTGACATTTGCTAAAAAGTGTAGTACGGGAGGGGGGAAGTGGTGCTTTTCGGATAAAGGAATTTAAAGAGCAAAAGAAATGGCACTGGGGAGAAAGCATGAGGGGCTCCGTATTATCTTTGGAGAGGGGATTTCCATGTGAGTGCAAACGCCATTTGTGAGGATATTTGGACGAGTGAGGATGAAGTAATATCTAGATACAATACAGAGACAAAGAGGGGGACAGTGAGAGAATGAGAGAGAGAAAAAAGAGAAAGACGGGAAGAGTGAGAGAAGGACAGAGAATAAAGCGAAAAAGAGGGAAGGAGAGAGAAAAAGAGAGGAGGAGAGAGAAAGAGAGAGAAGGAGAGAGAAAGAGCGAGAAGGAGAGAGAAAGAGAGAAGGACAAAGAAAGAGAGAAGGAGAGAGAAAGAGAGAAGGAGAGAGAGAGAGTAAGCGAGAGAAAGAGAGAGGAGAAAGAGAAAGCGAGAGAAAGGAGAGATAACAAGAGAGAAAGGGAGAAAAAGAGAGAGAAGAGAGAGATAGGGAGCAACAGAGGAGAAGAAAATTGTGAAAAATAGGAGACAAAAAAATTGTAAAAGAAAGTGCAAGAGAGAATAAAAGAGAAAGCTAGGAGTAAAAAATAGAAGTAAAAAAATTTCACTACTCTAACGGCATCTTTTTTTTTCTTCCCCTTTCCTTCCACCCATACTTCACATCGGAAAGTCTTTCTCTCTCTCTCTCTGGAAGTACTATTGGAGTCAGTGATTTGAGTGAGTGAGTGGTGAGAGAGAGAAAGTGAAGAGAAAGAATACATTATATTCAAAAAAGTATGTGCTAAAAGTTATAAAAAAAACTACACATCTCAGATCATTTCCTTTTGTAGAATGTGAAGGATAAAACAGTTTTAGCTTAGTAGTCGTCTCCACTCGTCTTGTAGCCCCGCAGATGAATAGTGTAAAAGGAGCTTACATGAAGCATTTTGACTGTATCTCATCAATCTGCTTAGTTTAGGGGAATCGCATTTTATGGAGCAGAAATGATACAATGTTTTGCTTTCAACCAGATACATGGGCGGACTAACAGTTTCTTCCATCCTCTCAAGTTTGTTGTTAGCACAGTGTGGTGTTGGTTGGGGATATAATGGTACATTTTGAGGTTTCTTTCCCCCTCTCCCTCAACCCCCACCCACCCGACAAGCCTTCCACTACAATTGCTGACTCTAACAACTACTACATCACTTATTATTACCACTCTTACTTACTTTTAGTTGTTCACTCTGATTTCAAAAGGGGACCGTGTTGGAATTATGATGCGGCTTCCGTTCGAGAGTGATAGAGCGAAAGAGCGACGGGGAGAAGGAGAAGAAAGGGGAAGGAAGGAGATCAGCAGTGAAGTAAACAAGAGTTAAAATACTTGTTGGGTTCCAGCTTTCTATTGTCCTCCCTTATTATTATGTATTGTAGCTCTGGCCTTATCCTTTCTCCAATCCTTTATTTCGATATTTAGCTGTATTTTTTATATCCTTTCACTTCTCTCTGCCTCCTATGACCTTCTCCTATTCTCTCTTATACTTTATTTTCTCTTTTCTTGCTCATGTTTTTCTCTCTATATTTAATTAATCACCATTCTTCGTCTCTCTGGTTCATTCTTATTATTTTCATTGTTCACACTCTCTATGATTCGTGTCAATTCTCTCTCTCGTTCTCTTTAGTATTTTCCTGTACTTTTTCTCTCTTTCTTTTTAGTAGTTTCCTGTGCTCTTTCTCTCTCTTTCTTTTTAGTAGTTTCCTGTACTTTTTCTCTCTTTCTTTTTAGTAGTTTCCTGTGCTCTTTCTCTCTCTTTCTCTTTAGTAGTTTCCTGTGCTCTTTCTCTCTCTTTCTTTTTAGTATTTTCCTGTACTCTTTCTCTCTCGTTCTCTTTATATATTTCCTATGGTCTTTCTCTCTCTTTCTCTTTAGTATTTTCCTGTTCTCTTTCACTTTATATCTTTCATGTTCTCTTTCTCTCTTACTCTTTATATCTTTCCTGTGCTCTTTCTCTCTCTTTCTCTTTAGTATTTTCCTGTGCTCTTTCTCTCTTTCTCTTTATATCTTTCCTGTGATCTTACTTTCTCTTTCTCTTTAGATCCTTCTTGTGAGCTTCCTCTCCCTCTTTAGATCTTTATATTTCTCTTTCCACTTGCTCTCTTATTATTGCTTTTTTCCTTTTTCTGTTGTGATTGCTCGTTCTCTTTTTTTTTTGTTACACTTTCTTTCTTTTATTGATGTTCTATTTTATAATCTCGCTTTCTTTTGTCGCTTTGCTACTAATGTTTTCATTTGGTCTCTATTTCTTGTTCCTTTTGATTTGTTAATTGCTTCTTCTCTTTGAATTTGTTTCTTGTCTCTTTTGTCTGGTTTTCTCGTTGCTTGTCCTTTCTCTGTCCATTTTGTCCTTACATCGTTTGTTTATTCTTTCTCGCTCTTTTTTCTCTATTTTTTCTTTAGCTCTTTCTCTCTCAAATTTTTAGCTTTGCTTTTCCACCTTTGTTCTCTGAATTGTGTGGATTCTTTCCTAAAATTTTCCTTTGTTACTTTTCTTTCTCTTCCTTGTTTTCATTTCTCTCTCTTTCCCTTGTTTTGTTTTCTCTCTCTAATCCTTTCGTTTACTGTTCGTTTCTCTCGTTTCATAATTCTTTGACTGTTTCTCTTATACTAGCTGAAGCTCTCTATTTTGCTCTATACAAGTCTGCTGTCTCTCTGTTATTATTTCTCTGAATCCGACTTTGACCTTACTTGTCCTTATAAGGGCAAAATTTGTATTCCTAAGTCTTTAAATTTGTCGCCCAGTGCCTCTAGTTTGCCCTTGCCACCATTTTTATCAATTCCTCCCCCAAATGTGAGTTTTTCTCTTTCTTTCAAATTCCATTTTTGTTTGTATTGTTTACAAGTCCAACCCCTTCGTGCTTTCATAATTTTTTTTAAAATCGTAACATGCCTAACCATCTTTTTTTCCGCATTCTCTCCCTCTTTCAAGGAGCATTTGTGACTCCATCCAATTGTAAAGATGAAAAAATATCTCGCCAACGGAGACATTTTTTGCTCTCGCTGTCATACTAGTGTACAAATACAGACAGATACATAGCCATTATGTGTACAAACATACGTTTTTCCCTTGAGCCACTGCACCCTAACAATGGGCCGATTTTCTTGTAAGTTGTGAAGCAGTCCAACATTATAAGTTGTAGTATCCCTGGAACTCACCATAAATACTTGATGAATAGAATTCTCCCACCACTTCTACTACAGCTATTTATTTCCTTCAACCACAAGGTTTTTTCCCCCTCTCCTGTAGTATACAACACAAATCAGAAACGTGACGTTTGATTTTAAAAGCTCCTACGATTCAATGTGAATGATACATTCATGGAGCATTGGAAATGTCAGGGAAACATCTCTTTCCCTCCTTCTATTCAAGACTTGACGTTAGTAAGGGGGGATACAGGCAAGCCCGGGACCGTTGACAATTTTATTGGGACAACCATATTTGTAGTTGGTGGTGTAAGTGCTCTGTATATGTACAAGTGTGCATATATGTATGGGTCGACACGAAGGGTGGCATGATAATCGGGCTCTTCTAGTCGTCTAGTCGTCCCTTACAAATGGAGAGAGGCAGAAGAGAAAGAAAAGACAGAGTGGGGGACAGAGGAGCAAAAAAGATATCTCTGTAGACACTCCTCCACTCTTGACTCATTTATTATTACGACGAGGAGAACATTTTCGCATAGATGAGGAATTCAAGAGAGGGAAAGAGAAAGAGAAACAGGGTAAGAGAGAAAAAAGAGAGACAGAGAGAGAAAGAGAGAGAGCTAATCATCTCCGTGCCGGCTGGGGATGAATACTTATACTCACTGAAAGTGACTCTCCTTTCCGTATTTCCTTTTGGCATCGTGTGGTGCGAACTTTTTGGGACTTTCCCTCCTCGAATGCGAAGCAAGTTCCTCTGCCTTTTAGTAAATAATACTCTTTGTTTTTGCTCCGACAAATACATATAAACCCCGGTGAATTCCCTGTTGTTTTCAAATTATATGAGACCTTACTTCATCCATTAGGAACTCCTGAGGGCTTTCCCCCCGTCAATAAATGGATGGAGAAAGCAAATTAGAAATTAAATTTTACTACCACATAACTCACTATAAATGAGTTGTCCCATAGAGAGGAGTCCCAAAAAATGGATGCTTCATGAATTACTCCAGTTGATTTTTAACTAGGATGACATCGTTCTCACCAAATTACAAAATTTGGGGCGTCCCAAGAGAAATAGGGTACATAATTTGAATTTTGGAGGGGAGATTTTGTGAAAGGGGCTCAAAAGATGTGTCCAAAGGGGAATTGAACTGGGTGATGGGGAGGGAGAAAGTGTATGAAAGTGGCATTTTCTACTATTTTGCGCCCAAAGGAAAGTCATGAGGAGGATGCGGAGGAGGATGAGGTCATTTTTAATTCTTTCTTTCAAGTGGCATGAGCTACTCGGACAAATGCCAGATATAGATATCCTCAAGTAGTTTTTTTTTCTCCTCTCTTCTCCTGATAACTGGACAAGTAGAGCAAGGCGAGAGGTTCTTCCAAGTCATGAGTTGCGTAAGGAGAGTCGTATGTGCTTTCGTGTGCATATAATGCACGTATCTATATGTAGATACATATGTATGTAGACATATGCAAACATACGTGTATGGTGGTCGTCAGAGTGTGGTGGCTGGCCAGATTGTTGCTCGTTTTCGTGTCCCTTCCTTCTTTATGGATGAGGGGAATAAAAAATCCTCCTCTTATCTCCATACATTCACGGAGAGAAGAGGCGTCTCTCAAATAAACTCATGCAGAGAATGAGTTTGATGCTGGTGTAGCGTATATACACTTTTTGTTACGTACCAACATATTCCGGAGAGAAAGAGAGAAAGACAAGGGGTGAAAGTGGGACTTGAAATGTGGCGAGGTGTTTACTAGCAAAAGCATTTTCCAACTCTTGTAACTATTCTCTTCTACTTTTACTTTCTCTCTCTTTATTTCTCTACATTTATCTTCCTCTACTTCTCTTTATTTTTATTTTTCTTTCTCTCTCTTACTACTTTTCTATCTCCTTCTCTGTCTTTCTCTCCCTACTTTCCCTCTGTTCTCTCTGTCTCCTTATTTCCGTCTCTACATCCCATACTTTCTCTATTTCCCCCTCTGTTTCTCTCTGTTTCTTTGTCTGTTTCTCTCTGTCTCCCCCTATCTCTCTTTCTCTCTCTCTTTCTCTCTTTCTCTCTCTTTTTCTCTCTCTCTGTCTCTCTGTTTGTCGTTCTCCATCTCTCTTTCTCTCTATTTCTCTCTCTTTGCCTCTCTTTGTTTGTCGTTCTTTATCTCTCTTTCTCTCTCTGTGTGTCTCTCTGTTTGTCGTTCTCCATCTCTCTCTCTCCCTCTCTCTCTCTCTCTCTCTTTCTCCCTCCTCCTCTCTCCTCCTCTTTCTTTCTCTTTTTCTCC
>JAQGBT010007461.1:0-10965 GCA_034698585.1 Disparrhopalites patrizii
AAATTTTGTCCAGTTGACCTTTTACAGGTCAACAAAGGTCAAAATTAGCGTTTTTCACGATTTTCTCGTAAAGTTTATATTACACGTTTGCATCCGAAATCCATGTTCAATATGATGAAAAAACACATATTTTAACCATTTTTTGGCCAACATTTTGAATCCTTAATCCATAATTCAATAATCTGGGATTAAATGTATGTATAAACCCAACACCCAAAACGTGCTTGTTTACGAAGTAACCTGTGAACTGACCTTGAATTAAAACAAACGGCAAGCTAAGGATAATCCTTAATTTTATTATAATCCAAAAACTCAACTTGAAAAATACTAATCCATATATCAATCCTAATCCAGTTCTCGACCATCCTTGTAAAAATAAAGCTGCAATTACAACTAATTGCACACTGGCACCGTGTTTAAAGTTCGTGTTCAAATTCGTGCCCAAATGCATCAAAAACTTATTTTAATTTACTTCCGGCCAACCCACTGCAAACAGCGAAAATCATTTACTCGTCGCATAATTACATTTTCTGCTGAGTTTTAAATTATGTATGCATCTATTAGCATCATTTTTTACCGAAACTAAAACATAGGTTGTCAATGCCGAATGGAACATGTGAATACTAAGCAAACTTGTAATTCAACTAATTTAATTTGTAAATCTAATTTACTTTTCTAATAAACTAATGAATTTTTTAATGAATTAATGAACTGCTGGTTGCCAATTTACAAAAAAATCAAAGATCGCAATAATTGCAACAAATCGGTCACAAGAGACTTCACTGGATGGTTGGGTGGACCATTTAGGGAGGAATTTCCGCTCCTTCAAAAATCTAATATGTTTTATTTTACGCGGGTTCGGTTTTTAAAGCAAAATAACCTTTAAAAAATGGTTTTAAATATGGTTACGTTTTTTGTTGGTTAAAATACAGAATAATTGTCTGATTAACAATGTTTTGTGGTTAGTTAAGTGTAATCGTTAACAATGAATCTGCCGAACCCGGGAAGACATTTTCACGAGGACAAGTGTCATTTTTTGGCAGACCGTAAATCGGTAAATCCAAATGTATTGACAACTGGCATTAACAAAAGGTACGATACTGTGCGATACTGCGATGTATGATCCAATATTCAATCTCAATTCCTCCGAAACCGGTAGATTTTATTGGGTATATTTGAGGATCTAAGATCCAACATCTAACCCTTTGCATCCAGCAGAAGTGAAAATTGCTTTTATTGCATTTCAAGTGTATACCTATTGTAGTTACGTTTCCATGCTTAAGTACCTTAAATTCTGGGTTGGGAATGATATAAAATTAGAATTATAAAAGATTTTTAAATGTGTTTTTCTTTCTAAATTATTGTAGTTTTGCCGTTTAAGTTCAAACTGTATTGAGGCTTGGGTGCAAACGAATTTTCTGGGTCGAGCTATGTCGTCCGATTCGGGGGACAGTGATCAGATACTGGATGTGGACACGGGTCGTCTTCATTACCCGCCGCGAAATTCTTCGGTGGGAACTAGTGTGGATGGAAAGGGATTTGGACCATCATGGAAATACCACAAGAGTCCTGGGGTGGATCCGCAAATGAAGATGCCTTGGGTTCCCGCACCCGCTAAAACATCTAGTCAAACTAATGTTATTTATTCCAGGGTGAGTGTGATTTTTGTATGGTGTGTTTTAGAAACTCTTGATTTTAAGAATCTCAGTGAATTTAAGATCTTCAACAATAAGAGAACAAGACAATAATATGTATGTATGTATATTCATGGCATATGATTTGGAACAGAAAACCCGATACTCACTACCAGCTGCCAAACCGACTGAATCCAGGTCGGAAATGAGAATCTCGGACATGCCAGTACCCACACCACAAACTAGCGCATCTTCTATGTCGGATTCGGGGTTCATCATGCCAAAGCCTTCGAAAAAGTCTTCATCTAACAATATGTCAGAGCACAAACTGCAAAGCAAGGACTCATTCGTTGACGTTGTAAGTGAGGTGTTCAATCTCCAGGTTTGGTTCATTTTGAATATTTGCTAAATTAATAAAGATGGATTTAGGAACAAGCTCACTGTTCATGATTTTCCAGACAGCGTGCCTCAGTAGAAAGCGAAATAGAATCATGAAACTTTGGGAAGAAAGCATTTCCTCTACTGACACGGAATTGTTGGAACATCTGGAAAGTGCTAATAAATACGGGCAAGAAGCAGCTATTCAGCTGGAAAAGCTGAAATCAGTTTCTGACGACATCAATAAAGTGTGTTTAAATATATTTCTTTACGTGAAAAATTCTACGTTGTTATTTTTAATGTTTACATGTTATGTATGTACATAACATATGTATTTATGCATTATAATATACCTATTATCATTATCTATTTTTCTGAATTATGATTGACATGATATGACATGAATTAATTAATGTGTAGGGTTATGCAACAGAGGCTGAAAGTGTTGAATCTCTGCGAGAGCTAGTGATGGGGAGCTTAAAAAAGTTCGAGGATGAGAACAAAGTGATTCAAAGATTAATTTCCCGTGTGCCAATGCAAGGAGAGCAACAAATGGTGTCGGTTGAATGCAGTCCGGGCGCTGGTGATAGATCCAGCAATGTTGACTTGAGCCTCCTAAACCAAATGTATTCAGAAAAGTTCACGCTGACCAACAATTATATGCAGCAGCAGCAACAGCAGCATTTGAAATCTGTTGAAGAAACTAAAAGACTGGAAGACAAAATTGCAGAACAGCAGCACACGATTAAATCTTTGGAGACTGAGCTCAAGCGAGTGGAATCACAATATGCTTTTGATTTCCGATTGCTGAAGTCTGACTTACACGAGAAATTAGACGATCTTAATGGTTTTCCGGAGATACTTCATGTCACCGAAATGAATTTGGCTCAATGCCTCAGTCGAAATGCAGTATTAGAAAAGACACTTCAAGACAAAGAAAATGAAAATGGACAGCTGCTGGTGGATGTAATAAATAATAATATTTTAATATCTTTTTATTTTTACGTGAAGTAACCTTAAATTTGTACTCAAGTGTTATTGCGTTGCTGTCCGTAAGTTCATCAATATCTGATTTATGAGCAACAATAGTTAATTAATATTAAAATTGTATACAAAATATTTAAAATATTAATACATGCAATTTCATACTTTCATCATTATCAGGTAAACTTAAACAGAGGGAAAGTTGAATCGTTGACGGAAAAAATACGATCGGTTGAGTACGAGAACGCTCAGATGAAAGGAAGAATAAAAGAACTGGAGGAATTCACTCTCAACTTCAGGTATCGATGGGATGACACTCCACAATTAACTTCTGTGTTCACCCTAAAATTAAAAAACCTGTGATTATCAATTCAATATAGTAAAAAAAAAAAAAAGTAAAAACATTTTGGTGATGTTTCTGATTGATTCTCGACAGACAAGGTGCGAATACTGAGAACATCTTGAAAACAATTGAAACAAAACTTGAATTCTTAAAAACGGACACGGCCGCTACAAAAATTGAGGATCTGGAGGAGAAACTGAAAGTTGCCAAGAGACATATACAAACTCAGAAAAAGGCCAAAGAAGATGTGAGATACACATTTTTGCATAGTTTACTTTACATATTGCAGAAATAACTTTTTAACTATCATACTGATTTGGACTTGTTCATACCTTATTTTTCGCAGGTCACCAATCGTCTGACCCGAAGGGTAGAAGAACTCATGGAAGCTTTAGATGAATCCCGACAAAAGAATCATATTCTCAGGAACCAGTTACGGCTCATTCGATCTTCCTACCATAAACTCTTTCCTACGACCGAAGTATTTGGTTTGATTGAAGAACAGCATCCAGTAGAGGATGGAAAAGATTTACCAACAGACTAATCTAATCACACGCTCACTTTCACTTCCGTCCACATCCGAATATACGTCCTTCTCTTACATCTTTCTCCACGAGCAAACTCAGATTATTTTAAATAGATACATCTATACAAAAAAACTATTCTCTCAAGAGTTCTGTCAGTCTAATTGATTTCTCTTTGACACGTTTTGCGAGTGCCGTAGCCTCGTCTAATAGTGGATTTAAACTAAACATTGATGTATCTTTTGAAATATTATTACTACTAGTCCGTAAACTGTGATGTTGCATTGACGTGCGAGGCATATCACACGTGCTAGTCCCCGTGGTGTTCATTACTGTTGTCGTGTGTTTGAGATCAAGATCTGAACCTCGAAATCCACTATCCCCGCACGACTCTTCGTGACTTGTGTGGAAAATGGCATCAGTTCTCCAATGCTGAACCTTAAACAAACAAACCAAAGTGATAACGTAACATGACACTCCGACATCGTTGGATCTCATCGACATTACAAATAGTGATTATAGTAACGGTATTGTATCTTCAGTAAATTCTTGTCTCAGTATTATACATATATGTATTTAACATCTGAAAGATTGTGTTTTAATGTAACAGTGTGTAAAGAATATGTAGGTATAGTATGTATTATATGTACGTATGTATGTAAGTGTAATTTTGTTATACCGTCCACCCCAAACTGCCTACAGTGTTGCTACCAACTACCAAAGTACATAACTTTATAAATAAATGTTCAAGAGATTTTTCCGAAAATATGGATACTGAGTAAGGTTATTGGTCCAATAGGAATGCTAAAAAGTATTCCTCCTACCTTTTCCATCCAGTCGACACAAGGTTGTTCCAAAACCCGAAGATCTGTCTCCACACAAGCGTCCTTTTTACTACTGATGTTGTTGGTAACATTCTGATTATCTGGCTTGGGTACAACACCAAATCGAAGCTCATCAATGGTATTCTCCGCGTTTGCACACTTGATTGCGAGATCACTACAACTTTGTCTCAATTTCACAATCATCATATCCCTCTCCTTCAAAGCTCTGAGAGTATGACTTAAAGTGATGACCTGTTCTTGTTCACCCTTGTTCAAATCTTTCCCCGTTGAAGACGTAGCTCTAAGATGAGCTGGATCTGTCTCGTAAAGCTCCTCTAAACTGAGCATAATGTCAGGTTTGACGACGTCCTTCCGTGATTCTGCATCCGACTTTTTCACAGCTTCAATATATTTCCGTACTTTACTCTCCTGCTGACGCGGTGGGGATTTATGTTTACTTGTCATGTTGGCAACTAATTTTTACTTGATTCCTGGCACTTTTTCTCTCACCTCTCTCCACTGATGTAGCTGTATATATAGACAGACAAGTCAATAAAAGTCCCTTAATGATCTTCTAGCACGGCACTACCTTTTACGTGGTGGTTCAAATTCACCAGGAGTTTTCTTCTAAATGTCCCTTTGGAGTGAAAATTGAGGAAAGAGAAAGAGACAAAAATAAAGCTGGGAGAGGATTATGTCGCAAAATTCGGAGGTTTCTCTCTTTTTCTTGTTACTCCTGGAAACTTTGACTGGAATGACGACATCGGGGAGAATCTGGAGGAAAAAAAGAGGGAAATCAATACTCGGGGAGGGCAAGCGCACTTCACAGAAATGTGTTTTCTCCCTGGTTGTTGCATGCCGAAAATGTGTACTCACTTTTCCCTTGGGCTTCCCTTTAAATAGAATGGAAAGTACATATGTTTATACATGAAAAGGCACTGGGAGAAAACGCACTTTTGCATATGTATATATTTTTGTATGTATATCCCATTTGTTCTTATGGGGAAGTTATACTTCTGGAATATCTGGATGCTGGATCCATACAAATGTTTTTCAATGAACCTTTTCGTGTTTCACATGCCATTGAAAAGGGTATATATGTGTACCTCACCCCTTAAAAAACCTGGTATAGACCCTTTAAAAACTAACAAAAAAAAAATTTTTTTTTTTTGGACCCTGATTTTCTGTGGCTGCAGGAAACATCTGGGTCACAGATGCACATGTACTTACATTGATGAGGGACTTCCGTGCTTTTCTTTTTGTTCCCAACCAAAAAAGATGTGTTTCACCCAAAAGAGAAACAAGAAGGGATGGTGCTGGGGGCATGGGACCTACAAGAAGGAGGGTGTTGTTCCTCACTTAAAATTTTATGGCTAAGTTTCTTCAGAAGTACCACTTTAATATTTTAAAGCCGTGGAGAGTAAATAGTTACTTTTTTTCGGGGGAGGAAATTATTATTTTCTTCTTCGGAGGGATTTCCGTACATCTGCTCTGTATTTCTCTCGGTAGTAATTGAGAATGTCTCCTCCCGCCTCCACAATAACGAATTCCTGTCTTTCTACCTCGCCTCTTTTGGGAGTATTTCCTCTCCTCAATCTCAATTCATCCAACTTTTCTCTGGTCCAAGTAAATGTTTTTGCCGCATATGGCTTCTTCTGAATAAATCCTTTAGCTTAGCCCTTACCTCTCTTTCTGTCTCGCTCTTTTCTCATTCGCATCTCTCCCTTCTGTCTTCGTTACTTCTTCTCTCTCTGCATTTTGTCTCTCTCTCTCTTCTCTCCCCCTCTTGTTTCTTCTTCTTCTCTCTCCCCCTTCTGTCTCTCCTTCTTTTCTCTCCTCCTTTTGTCTCTCGCTCCCTTTTGTCTCTTTTTCTTCGCTCTCCCTTTCTTCTCTCTCCTGTCTCTCTTTCTTTTCTCTCCTTTTGTCTCTTTCTTCCTTCTCTCTCGCTCCCTTTCTTTCTTCTCTCCCACTCCCTTTCAAATCTCTCTTTCTTTCTTCTCTCCTGCTCTCTTTCTTTCTTCTCTCCTGCTCTTTCTTTCTTCTCTCCTGCTCTCTTTCTTTCTTCTCTCCTGCTCTCTTTCGTATCTCTCTTTCTTTCTTCTCTCTCTACGCCTTTAGACTCTGTTTCGTCTCTCTTTCTTTCTTCCCTCTGACGTCTTTGGTCTTTCTGTCTCTCCCTTTTATCTCTATTTCTGTCCCTCCCTTTTGCCTCTGTATGTCTCTTTGCTTCTCTCACTTTTGTCTCTGTATGTCTCTTTGCTTCTCTCACTTTTGTCTCTCTCTCTCTCCTTCCGTTCTCACTTTTGTCTCTCTTTCCTTCTCTCACTTTTGTCTCTTTCCTTCTCTCACTTTTGTCTCTCTTTCCTTCTCTCACTTTTGTCTCTCTCCCTTTCCTTATCTCACTTTTGTCTCACTCTTTCCATCTCTCACTTTTGTCTCACTCTTTCCTTCTCTCACTTTTGTCTCACTCTTTCCTTCTCTCACTTTTGTCTCACTCTTTCCTTCTCTCACTTTTGTCTCTCTCTCTCTTTCTATTTCGTATATCGTCTCTTTCCCTTTTCCTTGCTTCTCTTTCTCTCTCTTGCTTTCCTCTCTTTCTCCGTTTCAGTTCTATTCTGTACCTCTATGATATCGTAGTCTCGCCCCTCATTGTGGATATCAAATATTCTGTCCTGTTCTGTAGAATTAATCTACTTTACCAATTACCACCGTGTCTTTTTTATGTTAATAACCCTTTCCCTCCTGCTCTCACTTGGTCTCTGTGGGGTTGTAGTTGAAGCTTGCTAAAGCTGTCTGTATGTACAACGTGCCACTGAAATGCATATTTCAGGCTGTTGCTGATTATTATCTACTCTATACACTTCTGTTGTTATATGCTTTGGTGAACAGGAAACTACAAATCTGAACTACAAATCTGATTCCTTATACGTTTCCCAGAGGAAAAATCTATTCTCGAAATAATGTTCTCATGAGCTTATCTGATAAACAGGGGAGAGTTTATAGACATATAGTGCGGGGAGGTGGGCGGGTATTTTTAGGGATTTTTGTTGGAGAAATAAATCCACAATTTTTGGAATGATTTTTCTCCGTCAACATGTTATATATAGTCTTTCCTTGGTGAAGTCGATGTATGTTGGAGATGGTCATAATTTCTTGTGCTGCTATTTTACCCTACTTCCGCTCCTATTTTTAGATTTTTTTTGAGGGACGTATTGCCTCCCAAACCACCCAAATACCGGTGGATTTGGAAAGGTTATTTGGGAATTATATACGACCTTTTTGTCTAGTAAAAAATTACACTTTGGCATATTAGATACTTACATATTGCTATATGGATTTTTTGGTATTTTTTTATATTACTGATTGCGTTTAATTGGTCATAGGTCATAGTCGTGCCATAACTAAAGTACATTTGAACTTTGAACAAATGTAATTGTGATGTAATTATACACAATCAATTATACCCTTCCCTCTTATTCCACGTGTTAAATTCTGCCAAAAAAACATTTTTAGTCAATACATATATACCTAATTTTAATTATAAAGATAGAAAAAATGAGCAGTGCCGAACGCAAAAGCTTGGAAGCAGATAAATTTATCCTATCAAATTATTGAATACTTGTAACGTTGTAACTTTGTAATACAAATATACATATAATGCTGAAGCTGAAGTGCATTTAAGCATAGGTATATATGAATAAAAAATAAAAACAATACATACAAATACAATATAGAAATTGAATATATAAAAAAATACAAACTAATTAAACAATGTAACAATCTCCATCCTCAATTGCTGTTTTAACTGATAACAAATTTTGCTGTCCCATTGTCATTGTGCATATTGGAGTAAACTAATATTTATATTATACGAACAAAAGCTGGGTTGGGAATTCGGAAAATACAATGAAAATATTCTATATGTGTTTTAGTGAAAATACTGATTTGCGTTGAAACATAATTTGCTTTGATGACATTGTTTTGGATCAACTTCACATCAGCAAAGCAGCAGAACTCCTGAAAAATAAACCACATAAACACAATTAATAATATACACATAATTATTATAAATAAAATGTAATTAGTATAATAATACATTTCAATTTTAAGTAAATCAAATTTCAAAATAAAAACAAGGTATAATTCCAGGATTATCTCGGTATTAGCAATTTGCAAATATCCCAACACGGGGTTTTTTGACCTTTTTTAACAATAATCACAACACGAGGTTTTTATGACCTTTTTTAACAATAATCACAACACAGGTTTTTATGACCTTTTTTTGTCAATAATAAACATGTTTTGATACTGAACCAATTTAGCAACTTTTGTGGTTCCGGAGGCGTGAGAAAATCTCTCGTTTTCCAAGGCCAGTTTTTCCCTGTCCGTACGAACGGCAAGAATTTTCACGAATGCAAAACGTTTTCCCGACGTTTTTCGCTTGCATTTTCGCAAGCCTCGGCCCAAAGCTCCTTCTTCCCCTTTAAAAAGCATTGAGTCTCCGCGAAAAAAAATTATTCGCTTGGTTTTTTCGAGCAAAAAAAAAAGCGTTTGTTGTCGCTCTTGCAACTCCTGCAATCGATAAAATATCTTTTTGCGAATTTCATTTGTCTTTTCGTAACCGAAGGAGAAGCAAGATGTTTCACCGCGTCTATATTTTCTGAAGTGTTCAGAGATTCAAGAGCTGAAAAATCTACGAATTTTCTGGAATTTTCCACTCTTTTCTTGTTGAGGATTCAAAGGTTGGTATTTTTGCATTTTCAATTTGAGGCAATTATCCGAATTCTAGAAGTCTGTAAAATTGTATTGTGTATATAAAATTCCCATTTGAGAATTGTTTGGACCAAAGCTTTTCTTTCGTCGAGTTCTTCAAATATGTCTGCCAATATGTATACTACTTGTTCATGATGGTAGGACATGTATGTTGGCTCAGTTTTGGTTTTATTGTGACGGCTGTTTTATGTCTAAATGGGTCAAGTTAGGGACAGGTGTCGAAATCTAAAGTTCAAGTTAGGGACTGGTGTCTATAAATCTAAAGATCAAGTTACGGACAGGTGTCTACATCTAAATTTCAAGTTGGACACTTGTACAAATCTAAAGGTCAAGTTAAGAAGGGGCAAAGTAAGCCACAGTGCGTGAGGACAAGTATTTACAACGAATTGTCTTGTTGAGTCTACCTGTAATAAGTTGTTTTTTTTAGTTAATTCTTGAATCAATTCTTATTCTTATACGGATTATTCTTTTGTATATTGCAGAATTTCGTCGAAAATGGGTCTTCTTGCTGCTTTAGCCGTGTACACACTCGGAGGAGGTGCAATCTACCTGACCGGGGGGATTGCGACCCCATGGATCCTTGGTCCTCTGGGCTTTACTGGTAGTGGCATCGCCGCTGGGTCAGTCGCTGCCGGGGCTCAAGCTTACGCCGCGAACGTTGCTGCTGGGTCAATTGTGGCTCAACTCACGTCATTTGCCATGCTGGCTCCCACCCCGTGAAAGATCATTCTTGACGTCTTGACCATCCTCCAGATACGTTGTCGCAACCGTGTACTACACTTTCTTCACGATTTTCCTGACAAGAAGCTCTTCCATCCATTGTTAAATTGTCATTGTAGGACGGAGTGGTGAAAACTTAAGCATGATCATTCAATATTTTTAGCATTTTAATATGATACCTAATGGTGATTTTAATGTACACCCAGTATACCGATGTTTTTACATTAATTTTTGGACTTCAATCTTTGACCCCAATCACAATTCGTGGATTCGTCAGTATTCATTGTCAAATATCACATTCTTTTAGAAGTTATTTATGTAACATTTAGGATGGAACTTAATTATGTAACATTATTATTTTCGCAGCACGTTTTATGAAATATTTTATTGTATCAACGACTTAATTGTAATCGTCAGTATCAGTCCCTGTCTTTGAATTGTTTTGAATAATTTGAACCACCGTAATAAATTGTTACTTGTTTACGGTTTATAATTAGAAACTGTTATGCATTTTAAAATGCTCTTTATTTGCATTAATAGCTGGGAAGTCTCAAGTTATGTATTTCTATATGCATAAACGTGTATTTACCATATTTGTATGTTCATAACTAATTTTTCTGAAGTTTCATCTGTCACGAATCATGAGAACCTCTGGCCGGATGTTTGTATGTCTAGGTATTTTCCTAATTACTTACAAGTTCTGCACCAAACAATTAAATCAGCTAAAGCCCACCATAGAATGTAGGTACAAAATACACATATCGTGTTAGTATTTGTTATGTACC
>JAQGBT010007462.1:0-10964 GCA_034698585.1 Disparrhopalites patrizii
TTTCTCTCTCAACCTATGATTTCTCTTTCTTTCTCAACCTCTAATCTCTCTCTTTCTCTCTCTTTCTCTCTCAACCTCTGATCTCTCTCTTTCTTTCTCTTTCTGTCTCAACCTATGATTTCTCTCTTTCTCTCGCAACCTCTGATATCTCTATCTCTTTCTCTCTCCTTCTCTCTATTTTTCTCTCCTTCTCTCTCTATTTTTCTCTCTTCTTCTCTCTCTATTTTTCTCTCTCTTTCTCTCAGCCTTTGATATCTCTCTTTGTCCCAATCACTGACAACTCTCTCTCAATCTCTGATCTCTCTCTCTCACCGTTGCTCTCTCTATCTCCGTTGCTCTCTCCTTTGCTCTCGCTATCTCCATTGCTCTCTCATTTGCTCTCTCTTTGTTGCTCTCTCCGTTGCTCTCTCCTTTGCTCAAACACAAACTCAAGCGATTCTATACGTAAAAAGACCTGGGCAATACATATTTAGACACAAGATTGGGAATGAACTGACTGTATTGGCTGAATGTATCAACTCTTTTTTTTTTGCCCTTTTTCGCTTTATATTAATCTTCTTTTTGTAACATTGCAAATCCTTCATCCTCCCGCTCACTACTACATATATTTATATGTATTGTCACATAGTAAATGTATGCACACAAAAACACACTGAGAAATTTGACTGGCATCCATTATTGTTGTCCCAGAAGACTTGGGGTGGGAACATTGCGTAGGAGGAATTAAACTGTGATTTTAATGGGATTTGTTTTGCCCCTTAAATCGTTTTACAAAATTCTCCGTGAGTGATGCTTTTCCTTTGTATCTTTCTTATAATAAACATATGTATACATTTAACATTGGAAATAGGTAAGACCTTGGCGCTGTCTTAAAGCGACGGTTGTATAATAATATCCTCAACTGAAACAATACCTATCATTTAATACTACACTTTCGTATAGGTTTGTGTACACATCTATATGTATATATGTTTTTTTCCTCGTCCAAAGTCTGTGCTATATACACAGTTTATAAGCGTAAGTTGAAGGAAGCTTGGTGTGCTTCATCACGAGCATCATCAACAGTGCTGAGAGAAATATTGTATTGTGATATTGTTGAATATTTTTTTCAATACAAGTGACTACTACTACTACATCAACTCTTTCACACCGCACATCGCACACCCTTTTAGCAGAGTAGTAAAGGGAATGAGGGAGTGAGAGAAGAAGGAGATAGGAAAAAAAGCGAACAAATCTCTATTTAATACTTGTTCTACCTCAGGCAATTCTTCGTGGTTATAGATATTACGTACGTTTAAAGAAAGAGAGAGAGAGAGAAAGAAGGGAAAAACAAACCCAAGTGACTTTGCTGTGTTGTTTCACGCAAAAATAATTCCGTATCCTTAAACAGTTCTTTGGATCATCCCATCCTTGCCATACATATGTATTAACTGCTCTTCCAATTTTTTTGAGGGCATTTCCTCAAAATTTACTCAAAAAAGTGTGGGGAAGTGCTTAAAAAATCTCATTTAATATACTCTTACGAGTTGTGGATAATTTTTTAATTTTTTTTGTGTTTTTTTACGGGGAGAAACAGAAAAAACGTTTCCACTAGGTGACTCCATGTCACGTGACCCTCTGTGGGTTTTTTTTAAGTCGGACTATTAAAAATACACAACTAAGTTTTGGAGGGAATATTTTTTTTTAAATAACTAAATAAACTAGCCCGAGAGAGTGTGGGGGAGGGTAGTTTTATTATTTGGATAAGAGAAAAAACAAACAATATAACCACTACTTCCGCTGACTTTTACACCTTTCACAAGAAGACGAACAAGGAGGAGGAGGCTACAACTATAGAAAAAAACTGTTATTATTGCCGAAGGAAGAAGACCCTTTTTCTTATCCCTTCCACAGTAATTAATTCCGGGAGCTCCACACCGAAAAGAAAAAAAAAACAGCTTTCCCCCCTTAACTTTTGTCCCAGTAAGTGAATTGTGTGAGTGTTCCTTAAATACGTCCATGTGCTGGTGTTCACACATATATATATAATTTCCACCAGGATTTTCCATACAATCTTACACACAGAAGGAGTAGGTTGTTTTAGGGGTATAGAAGGTACCTTTTGGTATAATTATTTCCTCAGAACCGAAAAAAAAATTATAATTATATAGTGTCAGTTGTTATTGCAGGGTTTCACCCTGAAGAAAAAATTTTCAGAAATAATAACACTATCAGAGAGAAAAACCGGGCGGGAGTTTTTTTTTTTTTTTTTTTTTGAAAGGGGATTTGTGGGTTGTGGGAGAATGAAAGACAGTTTAAAATAAATATGTATTTCATCTAGTACAATCAAGTATACCCAAAGAGTACAGGTGGTGGTGTTGGTTTTTAGTTTGAGCGTAATTTGTCAAGAGATAGCTGGAGGAGGATAATTATGAGTGTGTGGAGGCACTTCCGACATGTTTAATGCGCCTCAATTGATTATGTCAATAGGCCTCTCTCTCTCCCTCTTTTTTTTTCCTTTATTCTTCGCCTCCATCGTCTGATTCATGTCGACTCCTCCAGAGTCCCCCGACCAGTCCGCCATGGATTTGACATGTAAAATTTCTCTGGACAGTCATAAGAAACATAGTACGATCTTATGTAGCAGTAATAGCAGTAGTAGTAGGAGCAATAATCATAATAATAATAAAAACAGTCAAACAACAAATAGTAGTCATAGTAATTACAAAAAAAGTGGCAACAACAAGTCAATGAGCAATTCCTCCTCTTCATCCCCTCCGCCTTTGACTGCCGTCAGTAATAATCTCAACATGAACAGTGCAAGAACCACCATGAGCAACGGCCGCCCAGCCAAGAGTCTCTTTTCCATCCGAGACCTAGTCAAATGTGACTCCGATACACATAATTCGCGTAAGTTTACGAATTGAAAAAAAAAACTTTTTTTTCTTATTATTTTTCTAATTCAACTTTTTCCCCTTCTTTTAACTCCTCAAATTAAATTACAGCTTTAACTACATGTTTCTTGTATTTTATTTACAAACAAATTTTTTTTCTCCATTTGTACTTCCCCATTCACGCTTGTCTTTTGTTGTTTACATGGCTTTTTTTTTTGTACCAAGACCTTTATAGGTGAAGCCGGCTTTGCTTATGTTTGCCTCGTGTCTGCTTGTGTATATTATTTTCTTTTTTCAAAGGACTTTCTTTCCTATGCTATAATTGTGATATAAATTAATGAAGTGTAATTTTTTAATATTTAATTTTATAGAGAGAAAAATTTAATTAATAAAATGGAACCTCCACACATAAATCATAATCATGTATTTGGGGTCAATGAACGACGTTTGTCATATACATATCACCTTCATTGATCATACGAATGATTATTCCCAGTGAAGAAAAATTAGGTCAATGTGATGTTTTAAATTAACATAGCATTCAATCTTCTTCTCCGTCTGATTGTGTGTCTTCCATTGAATATTATGGAAAATAATAATGACAATGCGACAATTTTCTCCCTCCCTCTTGAGCTCACCTCAATGGGAAAATTGTTTACAAATACTCACCGGCTTATGAAAGCTCCTAAAGGTGGAATGTTAAACTTTGGTTGAACAGAAACTCTGCATTTGTTGCAAGGGTAGTAAAAAAAAGGCATGTGGAGTACCCTTTTTTTGACATTTATTTTTACATGAATGTATGGAATTTCTTTAATTCTTTCTTCTAAATGTAATATTTACTTTTGCATTTTGGTCCGATAGAGAGAATCACGAAGGTTGTCAATGTCCTTTCTTCATTTTTCCATTCCATCGATTCATTTACCCTTTATGACTCTTGAAAATCAATGCATATTATTCAATTTATACATGCTAAATTACGTTATTACTCCCACGACTGTACCGTTATAAGTTTGGTATGTGATTTTATTATTGAAAGGCCTTTTAGAAAACGTGAACTAGTCAATTTCCTAAATCCAATTATTTTAATATTCCTCCCATTCACAATACTACTATTCATACAGTTATTCATGCTTGATGCCCTTCTCAATGCCCATTATGTATATGCGCATACATCTACAAAAAAAGGGGAAATGAATTTAGTACATAAAAATAATAGGGGAGAAAAATTAAGGGATTGTGCTCAGGAAAACGTTTTTTGACGTGCTATACGTCCATGTTCATACCTGCAATGGGTTGAGACTGAGAAAATTGACACTAATGGAATTATTGCAGGTGATAAAAACATGTTTTTTTTTCTCTCTCTCTCTCTCCATACAATTCCTGAAGGTAAAAGGAGAAAATGCAGACTGGGAATTAGAGAAAGAGAAAAAAAAGTAGAAGTGGTAGCTGAGCTTCCTTTTTAAAATCACGTCAAACTTTAGAGACAGGGACAGGTTTTGAGAGGCGGTCGTATAGTAAAATGGGCGAAATCGCAAAAACTCAGATGTAACTAACTACTTCCACTCATTCCCCCCAGCACGTACTTATTATTGTCGTACATGGCCGGGCTCACACCAGACGCTTTTAAATCCCTTGGAGGAGATAAAAGTCCAAAAAAATGGTGCACACGAAAGAGAAAGACAGACAGAAAGAAAGAGAGAGAGAGAGAGAGAGAATAAAAGCAGACCAAATGGTAAGTACGCACAAACATAATATGGCGAGGGTGATGATGAGGTTGAGGTCATCCCTGTGGAATGTGGAGGATGAAGATGATGATGAGAGTATAATGATACCCAAGATGGGATTATATATTAGGGAAATTACAAGAAAATGTGATTAATGGTGGAAGTAGCAGCCTCCACTGAAAAGACATGAAAAAAAAAGGAATTTCCTATATCTCTGCTCTGTCTCTCTCTCTCTCTCTCTCTCTCATTCCTTTTCTCGCACAAAACCAAAGTCATATAATCTTTCTACTATGGAGCTAATTAATGGAGGGAGAGACTCTTTATTTACAAAAGATGCTTCACTCTCCTTCACCTTCTTTTTACGAGGGGCAGTTCCATCCTTTGGGGAGGAGACGATTTTTTCAATTTTCATAAATTTCCACAAAAGTCCCAAAGTTTTGCGAGAGACGGAACATGGATGGAGAGAGGGTGGATGAAAGAATGTTTCCGAGAAATTATTACTTTTACTTTGTACGGAAAATGGGATGAATATGAAAAAAAATTACTAAAACTCCCCATTTGTATTTGCTATGAGTGTGTGTGTGTCTTTTACCGAACAAGGAGAAGCCATGGGTTTTAATGGGGCAGTAATAAATGTAATATTTTTTCCCCTTCTTTTATTTGAAATTAATTTTAATGAAGAATATGTTAAAGAAAGAATTCCCTTTTATCCTCTCGGGTTGATAATACTAAATGGTTAGGGCACAACTTTTAATTGTTGGGAGATTATAATATGCACGTCGTCTGGCGTATGTCTTTTGTGAAGGCAGGGGAAGCCCTGGATGGATGGGAAAGGGCAAAAGCTCAGGTAATTACGTATAGGTATAAACAGGGGAAAGAATGTGCGTCACAGCACACACAGATAGAGGCACAAGTTGTCTCAAGTGGCTGTCTCTCTCTCTTTCTCTCTCTCTTTCTCTCTGTCTCTTTCTCTCTCTTTCTCTCTCTCCTTCTCTCTGTCTGTCTTTCTCTCTGCCTATTTCTCTCTCCCGCTCTCTCTGCCCTTCTCTCTCTCTTTCTCTCTCTTCGTTTCTCTCTCTCTCTCTCTCTCCTGGCTTCATTCTTTCTCTTTCTACCTGTCTCTCTGGCCGTCTCCGTCCCTCTATTTTATCATTGCTAATTACTTAAAGTACCCAAACAGGAAAAAGGTGGTCCGTTGAAGCATTAAAATCTTTTTAAGAGCTGCAATAATTTTCTCCGGAATTCTTTTGCAAAAGCCAACAGTGTCCTTCAAGCCATTTACAATCTTATTCACAAGAAAATATCATAATTTATTACTCCCCAGTCATAAAGACCATGTTCGATCTCTTTTTACGCACTCACACACTGTTTTTTCCCTTACTCCTTCCCCCTTATGAAAATTTCCCATGTGTTATATGTCTATCTCACGTATGTATTATAGTCCCTCCTCCCAAAAAAGCAAATAGTGTTTATTCTGTGAGAGAACATCTCTACCGCGATATGGATGTTCGGACGTAGGTTATTACATAATAATGGCAGTAATGGTACTAATAGCCAGTAATGGACTTCACACAATACAACGCCCTCGCTGCGATAACTCTTTTTTTTTGCCATCGTACTAATTTAGCCAGATTATTATTATGAGCTTTTGCGCACACCAAAAAAAATATTTTTTTGTTCTCTTCTTACTATTTCAATTATTTCTATGGTGGTACTTAATCTATTTAAACGGAAGTGTAAGTGCCACCCGCGGGATTGTAGGTATAAAGATACATAATGCCACCCATGTATATCCACATCCTTCAAGATATCTCAATTCTGACAGTCATCACCATCAAAATTATGTACTTACGTATCATTATGGTTCTGAAATAAATGTACAACATAGTTGAAATCCATACTAGAACGAAAAAGATGACGATTTGAAACTCCTTATCCACCCACATCTTCTTTTATTGAGGAAGAATCGCATAGATACACATAATGAGAATTATTGTTACTGCCATTTTCCTAAAAAAGAATCCTATCTAAATTTCCCTCGGGATTCCCCTTTAAAAGAAAATCTTCTTTGAATCAAAGTGGGGCCAATCAGTTAAGAGGACTGCGTGGATGCAATTTATGTCGTAAAAAGAGGATCTATTTGAAACAATTACTTTTTTTCATTGTCTAATTATTTTCTTTTGCCGTAATCGTCGTTTCCTTCAATTAGCCACCCACATTCGTTTGACAGACAAAGAAAAAGAAACAAAAATTTTGTGAGAAGTATGTATACATATCCGCGAGGAAAAACTGGGGATTACGGGTGGGCTCATGGGAGAATTCGTAATGGTGTAAAAATGAAGCTTTATAAGAAACAACAAGTACTCAATTTAATTACGTTTTCAAATTTGAAACAAAAATGTTTCCAAATTTCGATCAACAATTCACAAACAATGGTACATACTTCTATAATATAGGCTTACTTCAGCAGATATTTGCAAAATTATAAAATCTTCTCCAAATTATTACCACAGACCAATACGTATTAAGGATTACTACCAATTCTTCAAAAAATATGGTTAGTAATTGCATTTGTCTTATCAGTTGTCTTGAGTACAACCATACTCCAGCGCCTACACACGGCGATTGTGATAAAATGATAACAATCATTATATTATTTTGCTTTTACTTCCTACGTTTAAGTTTATTTCCCTTTACTCTCCTCCCCCCCTCAAAAAAAAGATTGAAAAATGATTGGCGGAAAAAGAGCTTCCATCCCTTAACTTTTACTGTAGGTTATACCCACACATATTCGTGAAGTTCTATATCGTATATTTTCGTCAGGTAATAACCCTAACAAATACAATCTGCTCTGGATGTGAGCAGGTAAGAAACGCAAGTTAAGTACAAAAAACTCCCAAAATATGGCACTGTCTATCAAGGGACTTCCGTTTGCAATTAAACAATGAGAATAACCAGAAGATAAAAAAGATAATTTATTTACACAGGGAATAGGTATAGGGGGAAAAAATATGAGAAATTTGAAGCAGAATGTAGCATAAGTCCTACTCCTATTGGGGAAGTTTTGACAGCTCATGAAGCTCAATAAGGAAAGAAAAGGGTACATATGTAAGGCGCATGTGGAAATATACGTAAGGGTAATATACGGGATCCAAAAGGTGAGAAATGGGGAAGGGACACAGATAAGGGAGACAGAACGAAGGAAACGTAGTTCCGACAGAATGGGAGAAAGAGAGAGAAAGAAAGAGAAGGAGATAGGAAGAGAGTAGCCGGGAAATATTAAGGTAGAAGCTCTGTAAGAGGAAGAGAAAAAGGCAGCAAAAAAGGGAAGGATACAGGGAACATAAATTGGGCATCCGAGAAAAGGCAGAAAGCTCGAATGATGAGAGAAATTAAACAAATGTGACACAGGGAAAGGGGACTTGAAAAACTCCTAAGAGGGGCGAGAGACCGGAAAGAGGAGACTAGCAAGGGAAAAAAGCCGGGAGACGGAAACATTTCAGGACAAACAAAACTTGTACGACTCAGGACAAAAGAGACAGAGAGCATAGGTTAAGAAAAAGAGGGAAAAATGAAGAAAGAAAAAGACTCCTGCGGAGAAGAAGAAAAGAGAGCATAAAAATACACATTTTACACGCTCGGAACAATTAAAGCATTTACAAGTACAAGCATTGACCACGGACTATTACGTCTTGACTAACTCTCTCTTTCTCTCTCAATTTATATCTTTCCCTCTTTCTTTCTCACTATCTATCTCTCTCTTTCCGTCTGTTTATTTCTATCTCTCTCATTCTCTCTCTTTCTCACTATTTCTATCTCAATCTCTCTCTTTCTTTCTCACTATCTCTCTCATTTTCTCATTCTTTCTTTCTCACTATCTCTCTCATTCTCTCCTTCTTTCTTTCTCTCTGTCTCATTCTCTCTCTCTTTCTCTCTCATTATCTCCTTCTCTCTCTCTCATTATTTCTCTCTTCCTCGATATTTCTCTCTCCTCGATCTTTCTCCCTCCTTCTTTCTCTGTCGTGTTCTCTCTCTGTCTCTTTATCTATTTTCCCCTCTCTCTCCTTCTTTATCTGTATCTTTTTCTCTCTCTCTGTTTCTGTCTCTTTATCTCTTTTCCTGTCTCTCGTCCTCCCTGTCTACAGTTTTCCTCGTCAAGGAACACAGACTGAGTAACAAGGGAGCATATGATTTTTTTAACTGCACTTGGGAATGATTCACACGTCGTTTTCCAACTGACTGCCGCGAGTGGAGAGCTTAAAAGTATATAAAAATAAAGCTAATTATCCATCTTTTGCTAACTTTATGTGCACTCATTTTCATTTTCTTTCCTCTCATTGTTTTCCTCTCTTCTTCCCCTTCTCATTTCTTGAAAATGTACTCCTTTCCTAATTTAAATTTGCCAGACACATTACACTTGTTAGAAGACAGACTTGGAGCCCCACCACCATTTTTTTCTTTCATGTCATTTTTTCTCTCTCTGTCTCTCTCTCTCTCTTTCTCTCCTCTTCTTTTCCCCAACGAGCTGACATCCTTTTCGGCACCATCGCCATTACCATTACTATTATTTCCTCTGCCACCCCTGTACTCCCTTTGTTTTTGCCCAAGTAGTCTGCGGTGTACGAAGCATTTGCTGTCGTAATTAGTGACTAAGGCATTCTTTGTCAGTTTACATAGACTCTCATCTTCTCCTATACCTCTCTTTGCACATTACAAATGCCCTGTAGGGAACAGTAGTGAAGGACATTACGGAAGAATGATAAAAAAGAGAGAGCTGGACCATGTCCATTTTTAAGTGGATGTCATTCATTCCCCCCGAAATAATTTGTTTGTTCACGTCTCTGATGAGGTTTTCAAAAGAAACAACATGGAACTAACAGGGAAAAAAAATGAAAAGAACAATAACAAAAATTGATCTAATTGTTCAGTTCCCATTCTTCAAATTCCTTTCGGTATTTTCAAAAACGCTTTTTTTTTGTTTGTTTACAAACCAGGAGTCATTTGAAATGTGATTGAAGTTCTCATCAAGGAAGAAACACATTTTCAATGTTTACCACCCGCAGTCCAAATAATTCCCTTCTCACTTTCTCCAAATTCTTCCACAGCAGTGTAGTTTATGTATGTATACAACTCTCTTACATTAAAAACATACTCACAGTTGACAAAAAGTGGCTACAATTGTAATGGTTAAAGTCATTTTTACGTAATGAACAAGAGAAGGTCATAATGAGGAATGGGAAAAAAATGTTTATGGCACCAACCAATACCACAATTTTTTTTTTCCTTTCATATTTCTCTCCTCACTAAGTGCTCCTGTGCTTCATAGTTTTACGTAACTTCAAGGTCTTCAGCAGGTGTGTATTTCAAGCCAGTTCTAGCACCGTATTATTTTTAAATATTTATCATTTGACTATTTTACGTTCTAAAATAATTTTTAGCCTGAGAATTCCAGAAAATATATCCATTCTAATATTGGACTACGGAGCTAATTTTTTCTAGTATCAATGGCTGAAAATCAGGACGAAAAGTCAATTAATATTTTTTGGAAGTAAAATAATTGCCCTCACATATGTACATACGTAGGTGATGTCTAAAAAAAAGGAAGTGTTTCTCTACGAAGAAGTATTTCATCCATGGAAATGTATTTTCTCGCGTGTATTCAGTGTATGAAGAAGGAGATGAGCTTGACACATTGACAAGTATAGTATAGTAAATAGAAACCACAGGAAATACATGTAATGGAATACATTATCAGTTTATACACATAACATCAGAGGTAACAAGGAGCTGGGATTACAAAGGAACGCGTGACAAAAAGGACCTGTTGAGTAATCCTGAGCATGGCATGTGTGCAGGGCTTAAATGGAAATTCAAAGCTTTTGACAAGTCCACACAATTCCCTTCAGTGACAAGTGTCAGCATTGAGTTAGGACATATGTATACACATATACATATGTGTAGAGAGAGATTCATAGTACAAGTGTGTACATGCAAGTTAAATGTAAATTGAAAAGCAAGTTATTAAAAACAGAGTTTGGAAGCCTCCATCTCCCCCTGTCTCTCATCACTCTCGATGCACTCAGGACATAGGCTTGACTTTGTGAGAGTTTGTCATGTAACTTGTAGCCACAAAGGCTTGGGAAAAGAGAATTAGACAAAGAGATGGAGGGACAGGTAGAAAGAGAGAGATAAAGAGAGAAAGGGAAAGAAAGAGAGACGGAGAGAGCGAAATAGAGAGAGAGATCAATAGAGAGAAAGAGAGATCAATAGAGAGACAGAGAGAGAGAAATAGAAAGAGAGACGGAGAGAGCGAAATAGAGAGAGAGATCAATAGAGAGAAAGAGAGATCAATAGAGAGACAGAGAGA
>JAQGBT010007463.1:0-10963 GCA_034698585.1 Disparrhopalites patrizii
AATTAAATACGGAGAAGAAGATATACATAACAAAGAAAAAAATAAAATACATACGTAGAAGGAGATATACAAAACAAGGAAAAAAATCAAAATGGAGAGGAAAATATACGAAATAAAGAGCAAAAAATAAAATACAGAGAAAGCATGCAAAACAAAGATAAAATGTGAAAACGAGTCAAAGGTTAAAGCAAAATGAAAAATGTAAACAGCAAAGGAAAAAAATGTGATAAATAAAGAATCACGTGAAAAGTAAAAAAGATAACAAAGCAAAGAGAAGACAAAATCAAGTGCAAAATGTAAGCACAATGGAAAACAAAATCAAAGGAAAACAAGTTAAAAACAAGGAATCAAATGTGAATTGGAGACATAAACAGAGTAAGAGGGACACAGTTAAGAAGCAAGTTAGCTGACAAAATGTGTTAATGAACACAAAGTGGGCAGAGGAAGGGGCATCAAAAGGGAGACGAAGACAAATTAATAGGAAATTGTATGGAAACACTCACAAAATGAAAATGGAGGAGAGAAACAAAGAAAAAGGGATGGGAAGGGGAGAAAAGGGAAATACGGGAGAAAAAAGGAGAGAAAAATATCCGCTCATCTTCCCTTTATCTCTCCCTTTCTCTCCCGTCTTCGTCGCCTCTTCCACAACGTACATGGAGGAAAGGCGGATGGGAAAGTAGCGTGTGAGCCATCCGTAAAAAGGATTACGGATACAAATCTATCAATGAAATCCTTTCAGTAAGACCCAGTCAACATTTTCTCTGTCTCTGGGCCGATAAGAGGTTCTGGTAACCCCATGGGAGACCCGAATTGCTTTTTAGGAAATTACACTTTTACCACGCTTCCAACTTTACTTTTTTTTTCTACCCCTCCGTCCTTCCCTTCTTCGCCTTCCCATCTTGTCTCCCTTTAAGTCACATCCATGTCCTATCTTCTTTTTTTGCCTTGTGTCTTTATAACAATCGGACCAAAGCACGGGCATAGACACACAAACTAACAACATATTTTCGGAACATTTTCCCCTTTCACACAAATAGGCAGAGGACGAGGAAAAAAATACTTGGGGAGAAAGCACAGTGTACATACATACATATATTATGTATATATATACATAAATACAAATATACAAATACATATAAAATACATTCACAGCTTTATTTGTTCGTTTTTGTGCTGCTTTTCTTCTTGCACTTTTCTCTCTTCTCTCTCTCTCTGTTGCTTTATATTCTGCTCTTTGTCCTTATCTTCCAGTCTGTCTTTCTCTCATTTCTCTGCGTATTTCTCTCTTTATTTTCTATTTATTTTCTCTCATTTCTCTGCGTATTTCTCTCTTTATTTTCTCTCATTTCTCTGCGTATTTGTTAATTTGCTCTCATTTCTCTGCGTATTTCTCTCTTTATTTTCTCTATTTGCTTCTTATATAGTCTCTACTTTTGCCTTCCTTTAAATCTTTCTTCACTTGTGTGTTAGTATTGATGTAATCACTGATGTTTTCTATTTGCCTTTTTTTGTCATGTTTTCGCCCATCTTCATATTTACTCTCTTTTTCGCTGTTATTTGTACTCACTGACTCATTTCATTCATTTCTCGTTTTTATTTCCTTTTGTTTTCTTCCGTATTTTTTCGTTCTCATGTTTTTACAGATATATGCTCCGATGCTTTAGTCTTAGCCTTGTTGTTCTTCGATTTATTCTGTTATTTTTTAATTATTTAATTTCAGCTTGTTTTGGGGGACTTTTTTCCTTGCTTGTAGCTTTCTTTGCTTTTTTTGTCCAATTTATCATAATATCTTTTCTCTCATTTTTGTGGGTTTGCTTTCAGTTTTTGTTTATGTTTTCCAAATTTTCCTTACTTTATTGTCTCTTTTTTCTTAGTAGTTTTTATTTGTCCATTTTTGCTTCTTTTTTCTCTATACAGTCATACCTCTTTATAACGGGCTCCTTTTTAACGGGGTTTTGACCATAACGGTGGGCAAAAATGCTACTCGCAAAAACTTTTTTCAATTGTTAAAATAGAAAATCATGTTCTCTAAAAATGTTTGCCGTTATAACGGGGAAAATATGCGGATTTAAGGGGAACCGCTATAGATAGAGTTGACTCTAGCTTTTATGTGTCCATTTTTGTCTCTGTTTTCTCTATTGCTTTTTATTTGTCTAGTTTTCTCTATTTTTCTCTATAGCTTTTATCTGCCCATTTTTGTCTCTGTTTTCTCTGTAGTTTTTTTGTCCATTTTTGTCTCTTTTTCCTCCTGAGCTTTTATTTGTCAATCCTTTCGACATATTATTTGTCTTTGTTCTCATGTGATTTTTATATTTTTCTACGCGTATCAATTGCCTCTATTTTTTCTTCTCTTTTTGTCTCCGGTTTTCTTTCATTGCTTATTTTTCCTCTATTTCTCTCTCCTTTTATACTAGTTTTTCATTTGATTTATTTATTATTATATTGTTACGACTTAATTTGTTTTTTTTCTCAAATTTTTACTTCCATTTTCTTTTTGTTTAAATTTTATTTTTTGCTTGCATGCCTTTGTCTTATGGTTTCTTTTTCAATTTTCTCCGCCTCATGTTATATTATCTTCTTTCGTAAAGTTTGACCTCGTCTTTTTCTACTTGTGCCTTTCCCCTGTAATTTCACTTTGCTATTTTTATACGTAAGTTCAACATGGACTTTCTCCGTACGCTTAACGTGCAACCATCTCTTTCTCCTTTTGCGGTCTTCCTTATCTGCTTTCCATTTTTGTTTTTGCTTCTCCCGCCATTCTGGAAAGTAAAGCTTTCATTGAATGTACAAAGGAGTTGGTGAGTTCCAAGTTGCTAACTCTATTTGCAATCACATGACTAAGGGTTGTATTTTTTCCTTTTAGCCCAACTCTTGTAAAATGTATGAAAGAGGCGGAGGAGAGAAGGAAGTTGCTGCGGAACATACAACAAAACTTTCTTTTTCTCCACAAGGTGAAAGTCATGTACGTGTGAAGACCATCATGACCCACATTTTCATCATCATCCCAGAACTTGCTTTCTTTTTCCTTTGCCCATTTCTCCCTTTTTTTCTGGACCCGGAAAATATAAGGACCTGCTAACTACATAGAAGTTAGTCACCAACAAATTCAGAGGAAATCCATACTCTGTCTCCTTCCACTTGCCTTTCCCACTCTGATTAATTCCTTTTCCGATTTTCAGAAAAAAATGTTCCCAGGGAAATGCTCTAGTACAAGAATTTTCACTCCACATTATTGCACTTGTTTGATTTATTTCAAACATTCTATTTATCTGGAGAAAGTCGGAGAAAGTCATGATATTTTTCGTTTGTTATACATTTCGTGGAGAAAGTAAGAACTGAGTAAATTATATCCGGATTTTTTTGTCTGGATTTTTTTATCTGGATTTTTTTATCTGGATTTTTTATCTAGATTTTTTTATCTGGATTCTCCGACATCCCATTGGTTTAATTACATTTTCCGTGAGGAAAACAAAAGGACAGTTCCTCGGAAAAAGTCAGGAGAAAGGGCGACGTAGATTTTTGAATGAATGTATCTTTATGGCAAATGGCAAGGAAACGTGTTGGAGTGTTTCCCGGAATTTTGCAGAAAGGTGACAGGAAATTCTTCCTGGAAGTGGCGCAATCCACAAAAACAACGTGACCGAGCATAAGGGGACCCAAACAAGCACATATTATACAGGAGAAAATACTGAAAGGGACAGAATGACAATATATTTCCTGGAAGGAACATAAACAAAGCGGATTTGCAAAAGGAAAGCGGGAGAGGAAAACGTTCTGGGAAAATGAATTGGGAGCTGGGGGAAAGTTAAGCGTTCGAATATGCTTTTGGCCACTGAGGGAATGCTGGGGAAAGTTTTTACTTTTTGCTCACACTTGCCTTGTCCCTTCTTTATTTGTTGGTAGGATAAAGAAGGAAATTCTGCCAGAAGGAAATTTTGCCGGGTACATTGCTATCACAAATTAACACGGGAGCAAATGCCTTTGAAATCCCCTTCGATTTACTCTGGGAGCGAAAAAAATGTATGCCATAATTAACTCTTCAGTGCAAATACAGTGACTACGAGAAATTACATTGAGAGTGATTGATTGCTTTTATCATGCAATCCTTTTTCATCCACACATTATTCCCTTTTTCCTATGTTTCTCTTGTTCCCATTTTCTTTCCATGTCCCTCAATTTCTCTCCCTTTTCCCCCGTTTTATCTTTCTTCACTTCTTGCCCCTTCCTTTCTTATATTTTTTCTTCCACTTGCTCTCTTTTTTCTTCGATTTTATTCTTCCGCTCGCATTTTCTTTACTGTTTCTCTCGCTTTTTATTCCTGTTCTTGCTTTCTGTCTTTTCTTCCTTCTTTTATATTTTGCCTCACACTCACTTTACTTTTCTCTTATACTTGCTCTTTTTTCTCTCCTACTTTCACTTCATTTTTCTTATACTTTCTCTTTCGTTTTTCCTACTTTCTCTTCATTTTTCTCATACTTTCTCTTTTTCTCTCCTGTTTACTATTTATTGCTCTCGTAATTTTTCCTCTTTTCTTTCGCAAGTGCTGTTCTTTTCTCTCGTACTTTCTTTTTGTTCTCGCGCTTTCTCCTCTTTTCTCACGTACTTTCTTTTTGCTCTCGCGCTTTCTCCTCTTTTCTCACGTACTTTCTTTTTGCTCTCGCGCTTTCTCCTCTTTTCTCTCGTACTTTCTTTTTGCTCTCGCGCTTTCTCCTCTTTTCTCTCGCGCTTTCTCTTTTTTTCTGTCTTACTCACTCTTGTTTCTTTCACGTGTCCTTTCTTTTTTCTTGTACTTTCTTTTTGTTGCTCTCGCGCTTTCTCTTTTTTTCTCTCGTTCTTGCTTTTTGCTCTCGCGCTTTTTCTTCTTCTCTCTCATACTTTCTCCTCATTTCTCTCGTACTTTCTCTTCATTTCTCTCGTAATTTCTCCTTTCTCTCTCGCATTTTCTCGTCTTATCTTTCGCATGTCCTTTTGTTTTCTCTCGTACTTTCTTTTTGCTTCTCTTGCGCTTTCGCTTCTTTTCTCTCGTGCTTTCTCTTCCTTTTTCTCGTTTCTTTTTTGTGTAGCGCTTTCTCTTCTGTTCTCTCGTTTTATCTTTTTTCTCGCGCTTTCTTCCCTATTTATCTTCATTCATTTTATCTCCTTTTTATTTCCCCCCTCAATTGCTCTGTATTCTTTAATTGTGTTTTTTTCTCAATATTTATTCTCGTAATATTTTGTCCTTTTATTTTCTATTTTGTTGTTACATTCTGTTCTGCTTTGACGCTTCGTCTCCGTTTCCTTGATTTCTCCCGTTTTATCTCTCCTTTAGTCAGTTTTCACTAACCTCAGTTGTTGCGCGTTCTTCTTTGTTTTTCATTCACTGCGGATTAATTTATTTTGATCCAGTTGTTTCCTTCATTTTCTATCTGTTCTCTTTGCGTCCGCTTCATATGGCTTTCTCTCGCTCTTTCCTCAATCTCCAGTTACAATTTCATGAATGCAGCATCAAAATATGCACCCAAAGCATTTTTATGCAGCTTGCTTCCCGCCACGAGTTTATACTGTCTCTTTGTCCATCCTTTTAGCTGTAGGTTTTAGTATACACCATCTTTATGTAGAAGGTGTCTCCTATAAAAACGAAAGGAAAAATAAATGCGGGAGAAAGTAGAAGTTCCAAGCTGTTTTTTTCTTTTGAGCTTTCCTAACCTATTTATTCCCTTTCTTTCTCTTCCTGCCCGAATCCACATACAAAAGAAGTGCATACTTGCTTTCCCTTCCGTCATCACTTGTTCCAGTGGAGGTAAAAAGGGAGAATGGCATTGCAAGTAGAAGCCACAGTATTCCCACGCTACCCACACGGAGAAGTACATTGAGATGCTTTCACTATCAAGTAAGTAGTAAAGCTCAACAATCTTTGGCAAGATACACACAAGATGGATTGGTGTTTCCTCTTGACTTTGTCTCTCTCTCTCTCTTTCTCTCTTTCTCGCTCTCTCTCACTCTTTTCCCCTCGATTGCCAATAGCTTTGGTCGAGGAGCAAATACACTCGCCCCGCTTTCCTTCTGCCGCCCAGCTTTCCCACTAACGTCTTTGCTATTCAAGTGAAAGTGGCACCATGAATGCCCGATCTCGCTCCCTTAAAATATTCTCCATGAAATAGCATTTGGCAAGGGAATTACGCCCAACGTTTTCATCCTTGCTTTCCCTTATTTTACCATCTATCGCTTTCTCTTTTCTCTCTCTATATTTGATTCTCTGTCCCTCGCCCTCTATTTTCCTGCACCTTTTCTATTCTTTACATTTTATTTCCTTCCCATACATTCTTCATTCCTTTTGGTATTTCTCTTTGTGCGAGTCATTTTAAGTTTTTTGGCCGAAGTTTTCTTTTGCCTTCTTCTTGTATACATTTTCCCACACGTTTTTGTTTGATTCTTTCCTGTTTGTTTATTCAAGTAGATTTTGATTTCCATCTGTTTTTTATCTATCAATTTATCTGTCTTTGTCGCCCTGTTTTCTGTGGGGTTTCTTCTGCTCTCTCCAGCTAACGTCTTCTCTGTGAGCATATTTCCTAATATTTTCCGTTTTCTATTCGTTTTTGTATCGTTTTGCTATCTTTTGCGTTTTTCTCTCTCTCGTTTTCCTTGCCTTTTTGGCTGTATTTTTTCTCTCTCATTTTCCTTGCCTTCTTGGCTTTATTTTGTCGCTCTCGTTTTCCTTGCCTTTTTGGCTGTATTTTCTCTCTCATTTTCCTTCCCTTTTTGGCTTTATTTTTTCTCTCTCGTTATCCTTGCCTTTTTTCTTCTCTCTTGCGTTTTTCCTCTCTCTCATTTTCGCTGCTTTTTTTCTTCTCTCTCTCGTTTTTTTCTTTTCTCTCGTTTATCTTTGTGTTCTTGTATATTTTCGCGTTCTTCATTTTTCTCTTTCTCCGAAAAAAAGACAAAACATTTAGTAAAGAAGAAAAAACCTGGAAATATCATGAGAACCCGGCTGGGATTGTGATTGAAGTTAAAAATCGAAGCACCAAAAAAAGGTGACAATGTAAACGAGACAAGAAGAAAGCAAGGATAGACGAAGCAAGATTCTTTCTCAACAATATTTACATTTCTCACTCCCAGCCCAAAAGAGGGGGAAAAGGAATGAGAGAGAGGAACAAAGTTATTGTGGACGTTATTGCTTACATTGACTTTCCCCGTGTAGATCCTATGTTGTACACGCGGAGCAAAATACACTAGAAAGTGAGAGGGAGAGATCCAGAAGGAAATCCGAGGAAGTAAACCGGTCCCCCCAAAAATGGGAGAGAAAGTAACATGGAAGAAACCGGCGTATGTGGAAGGGAAGAAGAAGACAGCAGGCAATCGTGACTACGCCGTGACTTTGATACTTTGCTCGGGACGATAACAATTCCAGAGGCGACTCTTCCTATTTTCTCCCCGAACCTCTTCATATGCCTATATACACTCCCTCGCCTCTCCTCTTGACTTTCACTCCATGCTTCCTGAGCTCACAAGTGAGGGAGGAAGGGAAAGTGCGAGGGAGAGTGAGAGTTACAGAAGGAAACCAGCGTGTGTAGTTTCGGGTGAGAAGCGACTTGTTCCATTTTTTGCCTTTTCCTTCACCACACATATGCATTTTCCCTTTTCTCTCTCACTTCTTCCGTGGCTTTCTCCATAAGAAAAAATGGAGAAAGCCACATAAAAAATGGACCTGTACCTAAGAAAAAGGGATGATATGGGAAGGAGGGAGAGTATATGAAGGTTCAGGCACACATATGAGGGGAAGATGAGGGAGAAAGTCACATTTACTCACTCATCGTTATGACTTGAAGTAAGTGACTGAGACAAGAGACACGCGGAGGGAGAGAGAGCAAGAGAGACGGAGACGGAGACGGAGGGGAGACTTGCAGTTAGAGCATATCAAGCTAAGGGCTTATCAACATGAAAATGTATGTAGACATGTGTCCTTTGCTTGCTCTTTCTCCCTTTCTGGATCTCTCTTACTCTTTCTCTTTCTCTTCATCTATCTCTTACGCTTTCTCTCTCTCTATTTCTCTTACTCTTTCTCTCTCCATTTCGCTTACTCTTTCTCTCTCCATTTCGCTTACTCTTTCTCTCTCTATTTCTCTTACACTCTCTCTCTCTCCATTTCTCTTACTCTTTCTCTCTCTCCATTGCTTTTACTCTTTCTCCCTCGATTGCTCTAACTCTTTCTCCCTCTATTTCTCTTACTCTTTCTCTCTCTATTTAGCTTACTCTTTCTTGCTCTTTCTCTTACTCTCTATCCATTTTTCACTTTCTATCTATCATTCTGTTACTCTCTTTCGCGCTTTATCTCTCTTCCTCCTCCTCTCTCCTTCTCTTTCTATTTCTTTCTTATTCTCCCTCCTTATCTTACTCTCCGTCTTCCTCTCACTTTCTCCCTATCATCTGTTGCTCTTTCCCGCTCTTTCTCGCTCTTTCCGTGTCTTTCTATCTCTTTTTCTCTTTCTGTTTCTGTCTCTTTTTCTCTTTCTGTTTCTGTCTCTTTTTCTCTTTCTGTTTCTGTCTCTTTCTCCCTCTTTTGCTTACTCTTTCTCTTATTCTTTCTCTTATCCTGTCTCTTTCACTTCCTCTCTTCCTCTGTCATTCTTGTACTGATTCGCTATCGGTCTCTCTCCCTCTTTCTCTCACTCTTTCTCTTTTTTCATTCCTTTTCTCTCGCTTTCTCTCTATCACTTTCTTAGTGTTTTACTCTTTAATCTCTTATCGTCGTACTTTTTTATCTCTCTTTGCCCTACTCTTTCTCTCTCTTTGTCTTACTCTTTCTCGCTATTTTTCTCTCTTTCTCACGCTTTCCCTTTGTGCAAGAAGATGCGTGGCGGAGACACGAGTTATATTTCCCAGCAGACAAAAATCCCTTTTGAATAACCACTTTCACCTTTCAGCATCTCTTCTGCTCCCGTACGTTCTCTCTCTCTCGCATTTCCTCTCCCTTTTCCCGCACACAGTTGCATATGTTTTGATGTCGAGTGTATTTCAAGGGGACACCATGTAGCAAGTGAGAGAGAGAAAATAACAAGACGAAAGAGAGAGAATGAGAAAAAAAGAGAGAAAGGCGGAGAGAAAAGAGAGAAAGAAAAGGGAATGTCTCTAGGTATGCTCTTCAGCTTAAAATTTAACAATCGCGGCGGCACACAATAAGAAACATTTCATGGTCACATACACGATTCTATATTCCTTGTGTCCCCACTTTTCCATCAGTCCGTGTCTTGTAGGAGGAACTGGGGGTCCAAAAAGTTTGGAAGTGGCACGCCCTTTCCTTCAAAATTAATTTTCTCACAAACGAAGAAGAAATACTTGAGGGAAGTGAAAGGATGCTGGGATTTTGGAGGGAATGGTGTATTCCTGGGAGAAAGGATGGAGGAGGAGGTTCAGCAAGGGAATGAGGAGGAGGAATAACAGAAGGAGAATGAGGTTGATTGCCCCACATGAAATGTATAGGAATTCTTTGGCAGGAGATTTCATTAGGTTTTGTTGAACATGATTTCCAAGTCAAAAGTTAATGTGTGAGATTCGGCGGTGGGTGTAAAGTTCTTTCTTTTTCAACATCGTCGACCTTTGCTGGGATTTCGATGGTTAACAATATTTCCTTTAGTAGTTTGGCTTCTTGTATTTTCTCTTCCTTTTTCTGGATGTTCCATGCGGCTTTCGTTGTGGTATTTTCATTAGAGTTTTTGTCTCCGGTTTCTCTTGTTTTATTTTGCTAAATCATTTTCCTGTTCGCTTTGTCTTGTTTTCAATTTTGATTTCTATATTCCTACTTTCGATTTCTTTCATATGGAAGTATGCTTTCTCTCAGTCTTCGCTTTTGGTTTTCCTTTTCTAAATTCTGATTTTTTGTATATTAATTTCCCGCGCGCTTTTATTTTACTATTTTAATTATTCTATTTTTCGCTTTTTTGTGTTCTCGCTATCACTTTCATATTTTATTTGGGCTTTCTCCTTGTCATTTGCACTTTCCTTGACTTTTTGTCTTGTTTTATTTTGGTTTTTTTACCTTTTATTTTTACTTGCTCTGTTTCAATTTTGGTTTTTTATCTTTCGTTTTACTTTCTCTTTTTCAATTTGCGTTTTCTACCTTTAGATTTACTTTTTCTTTTTCAATTTAGATTTTTTTACCTTTTATTTTCACTTTCTCTTTTCCAATTACGGTTTTTTACCTTTAGTTTTACTTTCTCCTTTTCAATTTGGGTTGTTTACCTTTTATTTTTACTTTCTCTTTTTCAATTTGGGTTTTTTACCTTTCATTTTTAGTTTCTCTTAACTTGTTTTAGTTTTGACTTTTCATTTTTATTTTTTCTTAATTTATTTTGGCTTTGCATTTTCATTTTTACTTTCTCTTAATTTATTTTGGGGTTTTACCCTTTCACTTTTACTTTCTCTTATTTTATTTTGTGGTTTTACCCTTTCATTGTTACTTTCTCGTATTTTATTTTGGTTGTTCCTTTGCATTTTTACTTTCTATTATTTGATTTTGGTTTTTACGCTTTCATTTTTACTTTTTCTCGACTTTCTCTGGCTTAATTTATTTCTCTAGTTTTGTCTTCCTATCTCTTGTTACTCACTCACTGTATTTTCATCCTTGCTAAATGGATTTCTTTTACTTTCTCCTTAGTCCTGCTTTTGATCTTTCTCTTTGCCTCTGTTTATGTTTAACTGTATTTATAAGCCGCAAAATCTCGTCAGGTTGCTCCTTTTAAATTTGTCTCTTTCCTAAAGGTTACTCCTCAATTTGCGTTCTCACCGTTTGAAAAGGTTATTTTAATACTGGGATGTAAATATGTATATAATAATAATAACTACTAAATACAAGGGAATACTGGAGAATATCGTGGAGGTATTTATTAAAGGTAAGTGTTACCTGGACAAGAGTCCTGGAGACAATGGTGAGGATGTCGCCCTGATTGACAATCCAGTCAGGGTATTTATACTAAACTAGTACATATGT
>JAQGBT010007464.1:0-10963 GCA_034698585.1 Disparrhopalites patrizii
AAAGAGAGAGAAATACAAGAAAGAAAAAGTAAGAAAGAGAGAGAAATACAAGAAAGAAAAAGTAAGAAAGAGAGAGAAATACAAGAAAGAAAAAGTAAGAAAGAGAGAGAGTGAGAAAGAGGCAGAAAAAAGGTGAGAGAAACGTAGATAAAGAGACGAAAAGAAAGAGAGACAAGACAAGCACAGAGAAAAAAACTTGTACAATAAGAAATAAAGAAGCGACGTCGACAAGAAATAAGAAGAGACTCGAGCGAAGAAATCAACAGAGATGCCGGGAAAAATAAGGACAGACAGTGAAAAATAAGGAGAGTGAAAAGAAATGGGGAGAGAAAAAGCGAATAAATGAAGAGAGACTCGAGAAAAACCAGAAAAGGCAGAGACGAAATATGGAGAGACATCGGGGAGGAATAAGGACAGACAAATGTATACAGAAAGGATGGAGACTCAGATTAATTTTGAGAGAGTAAGATGAGAGAGAGTGGGAGGAAGAGAGCGTATTATTGAGTTTCAGAGCCGGATTTGCTACAGTAACTCAAAACAATTAAAACAAGGTGCATTATTAAGAGAAAACAATACTCCGTCCAATAACTTTCCTATCACACTCACTCCGTGTTAATGAGCTATCTAAAGGGACTTCGTAACATGTGCTGTAATTATGGATGGATCACAGAGAACAACCCTTGCGCAAGAGGTGTACTGAAGGAACAAATTTATTATTTACTTTATAATTACGATTTCCTAACTGAAATAATACGAGTGCAGTCGTAAGTAACAGGGTAACAGAAAATTATTAATCTATTAATTATTATGAAAAAGAGAAATTAAAAATGAACTTTAAACTGTATCATTGACTGCCTTTCTGTAGTTCAAACCCTTGTTTGTCTTTGCCTTTTGTTGTTCCACATAAACGAACGAGGCAGAAAATTATTGCCTCCAAATTTAATGAGAAATCATTGAAAAGTGATATAACAGGGTCATGGGTCATGGCTAGTTACGAAGGAGCTATAACCGTGCAGATTGTGTAGCAAGATGCAATCGTAAATCGTAACAATTGCCCCTTGTTATGGTTCACTGACGAAATGCATTAAAATTTGATACGTGTACAAACATATGTACATGTCTACGTATGTATGTATATGCGAGGAAAATACATTGGATATTAGAGGGAAAATAAAATGGAAAACAAAATAAAAAAGGAAAATAAAAAGTTCGAAAACAATCCCGTAAACAAATATTTAAAAAAAAGTGAAATACATATTTTCTCTATCTATTGCACATGAAATCAAAATTTCGAGTTTACCCTGACATAATCAGATTTTGGTTAGGATATTGAACTTTTTGGGATTTGAAGCAGTGAAATTTCCACTCAATAATTAAATTTCAATCAATTGGATATATGTGTATTATCAGATAATATTTTTTAGTAAAAGAAAATATTTTTTAATAAAAGGAAATATTATTTTTAATAAAAGAATATATTTTTTTAATAAAAGAAAATATTTTTTAATAAAAGAAAATATTTTTTAATAAAAGAAAATATTTTTTAATAAAAGAATATATTTTTTTAGTAGAAGAAAATATTTTTTAATAAAAGAATATATTTTTTTAATAGAAGAAAATATTTTTTAGAATTTTCATTAATTTATTTACATTACAGAAATGATCAAGGATGAACCAGTGACGGGTCCCAGGGGAAGTTCAAGTGGTCCCAGTGGTCCCAGTGGTCCCGGGTCAAATAAAGCCCCCGGCGAAGTGTGGTGGACCCGCCAAGGAATGAAAAATATGATGAATTCCGCGGAGGCCAAAGTGGAAAGGAGTTTCCAAGACAACCGCTGGATACGCCCCAGCCCTCTAAGGGGCGGAGCTCCCGAAGAGGATGATCATCCCCAAGAATTTGAGGAATCCCAATTACTTTCCGAGGAACAAGAACCCGACAATGAAGCTTCTGGAACCACCCCACCAGATTATTATTACCGCTCCCTGGAAAATTATTACAGTGACCTCCCCACCTACACCAGAAGTCCCCCCAGAGGAATCCCCACACACCGCCCCGGACCTTACCCCCCTCCTCCAGGAGTCTTTTCAACGACAAGTATCCCCTTAGGCAGTTACGAGGACGAAGCAATTCGGGGAATGACCCATTATGAGCTGACCCCCCAAGGAAGTTACCGCTTCCGGCATCCAACATCCGCGTACCGGCAACTCGCGAGCGGCCTCCACCAGAACAAATACCTTCCCCGGGACCCCCCAAGCGTCACGGAAGCCTACCAACCCCAAGCCAGGACACCTTGTACCATCGCCAAGATCGTCACCTCAGCAGCCACGCCCAATCCCGTGATCGAAAAATATTTGGAGGATAAGCTCCGGGAAGAAATGCGCTCGGTCAAGTCCAAGGAGCGCCGGCGGGACGCGGCGCAATTGATGAAGATGCTCCGCTTCGTGTACATGGAAGAGCTCATGGACCATCTCACGGAGAGTTACGATGATGAGCATGGGGGGAGGAGACGGGCGGGAGGGGCGGGGCTTCCGGACTTTAAGCCATTCCCAACCTTCGTGCCCAATTCCACCACCAATACCGCCTCCTCCAATCAGGTGACGGCCACGGTGAAGAAGGGAGAGGAGGAGGGGGAGGAGGAGGAGGAGCCAAAATCGGAGGAGAAGCCCAAGGATAAGAGCAAGATCAAGAATGGGACGGATGCCGAAGATGATGTCCCATTGGATGTCCCAGTTCCCTCCCGGAAGCTCCTCCCACCGTTGGCCTCCGCCACCTCCCACTATTACACGCATCCCGGCTTCTTTGACAATGGCCAGAGGAACAAGCGCCAGACGATTCTGGCGGACCCCCAAGGACATACGCAGGACGTGGAGACTTTCAAATCGGACATTGGGAAATTCTTCTTGCTTGTGTCATTGCTGGATCAGGACAAGTGTCTCCAGAAGTTGGTTTGCGATGTACATTCCCGGCCCCTGATGCCTGATGCTAGTGCTTATGAACGGAATATTATCATCACTTTCCAGTAAATATTTCCGTTTCAAAATTATTTTGTCGACTCCCTCTATAATGGTTGAGCCAACAGTGGATCCATTTCAAAATGTTGGAAAAAATTGTAGGGACAACTGATATAGTGTATATGTAATGAAAGATTAATGTATAGGAAATAATGCATTTTTAGAGAAAAACGGATAAAGGGAACAATTGAAAATCGTTATACAGAAAAGATGATACATGTAAGGAACAGTGAAAAGCTGTTGTAAGGAAATAAATAGTATATAGAATAATATAATTGTTACCGAGAAAATCTGATAAACAGAGAACACTAATATGCAAATCCGATGTGGAAAAAAAAAGATATACAGTGAAGTCTCTCTATAACAAGTCTCTTTATAACATTTCTCTGTAACCACATTATTTTTCCAGCTCCTCGTAGATGTAAGGTGCATATTTAATGTTCAATATAACGACTTTTCTCTGTGACAATATTTTTAGCCATTCCCTTCAGGGTTCTTATATAGAGACTGCACTGTAACATGAAGTGTCAAATACAAAATCGTTATAGAATATAAATGATATAGGGAATAATGTAAAATCGTTATGGAAAAAACCGATAAAGGGAATACTGTAAAATCGTTATGGAAAAAACCGATAAAGGGAATAATGTAAAATCGCTATTGTAAAAAGGTAAAAACTGATGTAAAGGGAATATGTAAAAACCGTTATCCATACATTAAAACTGATAGAAGGAATAATGAAACACCCTTTTAGAGAATAAATGATACCGGGAATAATAAAATTGCTACCGAGAAAGACCATTCCTTTATAGTGGAAAAACCTTTACACAGAAAGAATTATGCGAAAAGGGCTTTATTTCCTAGATAGCCGCTAAAGGAAAAGATGCGTAATGGCGCGGGATTCTAAATCTCCTGATCCCGTCTAACAAAAAATTGTTGTAATGGTTATAGAGAACCATTTTATAATTACAAACGTTTCCGGGGGGATTCATCGTGATACCACAAAAACCGTTACAGGGAGTCACGTAGGACCGCTGTAGAGGGAGATAGAATCAGCTTTCCTTCCTTTAAATTTAGTTGCTTTATTTGTTTAAGCTTGACTTAAATTTGTTTCTCAAACTATTACGTTGATATACATATATTAATGATATAATAAATACGTTGGTACATAATAATTAATTGCTGATAAATAAATAAATATTATCCTGGCTATTGCAGAGTCATCCAAGCCGTGTTCCCCATGCATGTGGAGCACAGCACGACGAGTTACCGGAAGGCGGCTAAAATCGGGGAGATTGGCAAAAGTTTGAAGATCTGTGCCAAGGCCTATCCTTCCTGCACGTACGACTCGAAGGAGATCATTAGCATGGGGAATGGGCTGAATTTGGGCGGGGCTCTGGATCCCGGCCAGGGGGCGGCAGAGTCGCCGCCGGGCGGGGAGCGTCCAGAAGATCGACGGGATGACTATTACGATTCCAGCTACGCCCGTTTCTTTTCGGGAATGATGTGAGGAATTCTGTAGCAAATAAATACAGTTCTTTTTCGGCAGGATCTCGTAGAGAATATTAGAAGGAAGCTCAATTTTTTATTATTTAAGGTTTTATTTTTTTTATTGTTAATTTTTTATTGCAACCTTTAGTAATTGTATAAAACTTCTGTACACTTATTACATCTGATTTCTTCTATCGTTTATTGTTGTGAACATTGCATGTTTTTTTATTGTAATTTTTAATATTTTTTTTATCATGTTGGTGAGCTGGAATTCCCGAGAGTTTGATCTTCTGAAAAGCCTGGAAATGTTTTATGTATGTAAGTTCTGGGAATCTTATTAAATACTGTGAGAGCTTTTTTATAAAAATGTTTTATAGTTATATTTATTGTTGACCTTTCAATCGTGTTTACATCACGGGAACCAAATGGAATGTTTCTTTGTTGGACAAGGTTTGTTTACAAATGTATAATTTGAATACCACATTTTAGACGATAGTCAACTGTAAATCATGAAACCAACAAATTAATGGCTTGTATAAAATTAAAAATTAAAGGTCTTACCTGGATGGTGGACGAAAAGTTGTTTCTCGTTTTCTATACCTACATAATTTTTTTTGTAACTGTTATTGCTTTTGAAACGTGTGCCGAAAACTTTTATAAAAATGACATTCTTTGGTATAAATGAAATGCAAATGCAAAGTAAATTGATTATGTTTTTTCTTCAAATGTTCAAGCTTAACTCAGAATTTCTATTAAAATACGCTAGAAAGTGATTTTTAACTTACAATTAATGCCTATTTTCTTGCTTCCATAAATCTACTGTTTCGTTTAAGCATTAATTTGCCATTTTATCTACAAATACTTGAATAACAAATACAACCCCAATTGAAATCGCAAATCGTTATTGTACCTTACGCGCGCGGTTTAATTATGAGATCATTCATTCCTGGATTCTTGGAGTACTTCGTCAATTACAATTACGAATTTACGAATTACGATTATGGCCATTTGAAGTTCGATAAAACGCACTTGAAAATTAGAATGACTAAAGAATACTAGATTACTAGATTATTATAATTTATAATACTTCCAACTTGGTTTTCTATAGCCGACGTGATCTGAAATAGTGTAGCATAGGACAGTCCCATTTTTAATTTGTACGAACCATAAAAGTCTTTTAATTTTGAACTAAGACTGAAAAAACCAGCATTAAATACAAAAATAGTATAGGTGCATTGCAACTTGCAAATAACATACAAAAAGCAAGCGTCAAATCCAATGGGATGGAAAAAGTAACATTTCTCTCCACTAGATGTCCCTGTGGGCGTTCAAGGAATCAACGTCAAAACTATCCAAATTCACCATAAAATAAAAAGTTGTACTTTCCAGTGTCAAAAGAGGCACCTCATTTCTCCAGAATTGACGATAAACGTCTTTATAGTGGTAGTAATTAGTAATGATCGCATTAAACTATATTTACTACTATACGCCGATCTTCATTGTCCATTCATAATTTAATTACAAAATCTTTCCTGTATTGGATAGCCAGGTAAGTATGAAGTGATCATAATCCAAAAATAAAGAGCCTGGTCCAAGCCATTACAAAGGGTTACTTAATTCGGATAGTATTTGAGTGTATACCTGTACAGACAACATTAGGTGTATAAATTACATACGTATACGTGTGTAATTTATATTATAAATGTATGCATAATATACGAACTTACATTTACACACAAAACAATAAAAAATAGCAAATGGTCTCGTTCACAACCAAGGTTTTTTCTCCGGTTTCCCATACAAGAATTCAGGAGAGAAAACCCTCAAACAGAAAACAACAGAAATTTCTTTAGAATTGCCTCCGCATTGTATCTACATTACATATACATTTAATAATAAAATTGACTTTTATATGTTTTGTAGACAGAGATGGCCATACTTTAGTGGCAACTTGCAGCTACGAATTTTATATATCATACTTGAGTAAAAATCAAATGGTTAATTGTAAAATTGCAATAGCAACCTCAGTCAAATTACCAATAATTGAATGACCATTTGCAATAATTTCTTTGGTTGTTAATTTATGTGGAAAATTAAATAATCTGATTATATTTGTACATACAGTACACATAATTTTACATATAATAAATACACAAAAGTATGAACGGTGGTGGCAACGTGGCAAGTAACCACAAAATGTTCACGTGTTTGAAATTCGAAAAATATCAGATTTAAAAAAAATTATAATGTAGATTGTAGTTTGTACCGAGTACAATTGTACATAGTATAGTGTTGTTTCCCTGGCCTTGGCCATCCTTTATGGGCATCGCCCAGGCGCATTCAGATTTTGCCCGTAATACCTTCAGCTCCAGTCTTATTATATGTACATATGTATAGACAATTATCAATTGAGACTTGAGACTTATAGTTTCCATTTTGCGGAGCATTCTTAAAAAGTGCAAAACCTCGTAGAAGTTAACATATGTACATATGTAGTAATTATTTTTCTATCAGTTAATAAATCCCAGTAAAATTCCATAATAATAGTAAACAAAACAAAAAAAAATGGCGGGAATGTTGAATTTCAACGAGATGAACACACTCTTCCGGATGGGGATGCGGATCCTCCCCACCCCGGCGGGGGTGGGGACGACGGGGGTGAACAGCATCAGTCATACCTTCATGGCTTGTAGTCGCTTCTGGCTCCTCTTCTACGCCTTCTGGCTCCTCTTCATGGACATGTTCTTCACCATCTTCCCCACGACCTTCCTCTTCGTCACCCTCCTCACCCTCCTCCTCCATTACACCCGGATCCCTACCCCACCGCCTCAATTTGTCAATGCCCTCTTCGGTTTGGATCCAAATATCATAGACATGGATCTTGAGCCCTTGACCCATCAACATCATCATGATCATCACGATCATAATGACCAGAAAAACTCCACATACACGAGTCTATTCGGCTCCCTCCCCACGGCCGCCTTCAACCACGTGACCACCGCCTTCCAACAAGGTCTGACCCAAGCAGGTCAAGGTCTAACCCAAGGGAGTCAAGGTCTAACCCAAGGGAGTCAAGGTCTTCCCAAGGACATCCTGCCCCTGCAAAAGCTCCAGGATGCCTTCAAAAAGTCGGATAAAGGGGGGCAATTAGAGGAGCAATTGCGGCGGGGTCAAAAGATGCCCCAGGACATCCTGCCCATGGAGAAGCTCGAGGGGGTGTTCAAGTCCGGGAAAAACAAGGTCAATGACCTTGAGCTAGTAGAAGCATTGAGAGGATTTGAAACGCCCCCGCCGGATTTGGTCTTGGAACAAGGCTTCGTGAGTGACCTCCAAGACGCCCCCGTCCCCGTGATTGCCCATCGGGGGGCGGGGGTGGACGTCCCCGAGAATTGTATTTCAGCCATCCAACATTGCAAGCACCACCATTGTCACTTTGTGTACTTGGACGTCTCCCTCACTCAGGATGGGGTGTCCATTGTCTTTCACGATGAGGACCTCATCCGGATTTGTGGGGTCAATCGGAAGCGGAGGGACTTGACTTGGAAGGAACTTCGGGGTACTGATGTCTCCTGGTGTCATCATCACGGGGAGAAATTCCGGGGGGAGAGGATACCCACTTTGGAGCAGGCCGTGGACAAGTGCATTGAGCTCAATCTCAAGTTCTTTCTCAATATCGTCGATACGAGCGTATTTGTACGTCAGAAACTATTACATATAAAATAATATTTATAAACAAATGTTTCTGAGTTGATCCATGATCCACTTTTCCATGACCTTCAATTGACCTTGAATTTCTATTTAAAACAGATTAATATAAATGGTGCACTTTTTAAATTAATATAATTCCGTTTTTACCTGTTTAGTTAAGTTAGTTTAATCCCATCTTAATTTTAATCTGATTTTAATATTATTCTTACCTTAATTTTAATTTTCAATCTGATTTGAATCTTATTCTGACCTTAATTTTAATTTTTAATCTGATTTTAATCTTTTTCTGACCTTAATTTTACTTTTTAATCTGATTTTAATCTTATTCTGACCTTGATTTTAATCTGATCTCATTCTGATCTTAATTTTAATCTGATCTTAATCTTACCCTGATCTTAACCTGTTCTTAATTTTAATATGATATTGTATTTAATATGATCTTAATCTTACCCTGATCTTAATCTGTTCTTAATTTTAATATGATATTGTTTTTAATATGATCTTAATCTGACATTTTTTTTAAAATCTGATCTTAATATGACATTTTTTTAAAATCCGATCCTAATCTTACGTTGTGTTTAGTCCGATCTTGTATTGAATCTAATCTTAATCTTAATGTGATGCTAATCTGGTCTCAATCTATATATAATGCACTTAATCTATTATGCATAAGTGATGCACGTATAGATAATGTTTACCAAGATTCTTCATTTAAAAAATTACCTCGATTTTAAGCTGAATTTTATGAATGAAATAAATCCGTAAATGCCTGGAATGCATCAGCATTTCTCCAGGAAGACAATAACCTCCAATTGACCCTGAATTTTCAATTCCTATCCTGACATTCTATATTGAAATAATTTAACCTCTGATATCTGACCCTAATGATGTTTAAATAATCCACTTTTTAATCCTGAATTGAATCCAATTGGACCTCCTTCCTGTAGTTGGTGGACACAATTTGTCAGACTTTTCGGTCCCGGAAGCTCTACTCCATGGCGGCGGTGACGTCCTTCCACTGGAAAACAATTTGGGCGGTAAGATACAGATAAAAATAGTAATTTTAATAACCAAATTTTTTTTTCAAGAAAAAGCACCCGATGTTTTTCTCCTTTTTCCTTTTTTTTCGGTATTCATGCCCCCTGAAGGGAAACGTGAATGTCATTCCTCTTGTTTTTTTTGGTGTATTGTCCTATTGTCCTGGATGAAAAGATCCGCAAGCGCGACCCTAAAATCATCGGGTGTCTCTCCTTCCCCCTGTCTCAGCAACATCGTCTCTTGGAAGTGGACAGTCATGGTCATCAGGCGGAGACGACTCATCATCATCACCATCACAATAATGATCACAATCCCACCGGTAGCACCTTACTCAGTCTGGAGATTGTGGAATGGTTCCACCAATCCTATGACAGTGTCATGGACTGGCTCCTCGAGACTTTCCTCTGGTGGTATTTGGGCCTCTCCGCCGTCTTCATTCATAAGGATGGAGTCTCCAGGTAACATTTTTTGGACTGGTAGCTCCTTTTTTTTTTTATTCAAAAAACCCATACAATCAATTTAATTAATGTTATTATGCCTTTCCCCTCTTCTTTTCATCTCTTTTGTCTTATTTTTTTTTCTCGGGGTGTACCACGGTGCATGTTTGTATACGGGCCGTATGAATCTAGAGTTCCGCACTGGTTACTGGATTTTTATTTCGAACTTGAAACACCGCACTTGAAATCGGACTTGAACCGTACTTGAAATCGAATTTGAATTTTCAAGTCGGTATTTGGACAAAATTTGAACGATAATCAAAATTGAATTTAAATAATTCCAATTAAGCTTTAATCAGCTCTCGTATAAGCTTAAAAGTAGCCGCAATTATTATTAGATTACGGTTTTAGCGAAATTCTATACTACAGTTCCAAGTTACGTTATTTTCATTTCGAACTTGAAATCGTACTTGAAATTAAATGTTTAAGTTGGTATTTTGACAAAATTGGAACTCGGTTTAACCAAGTAGAAATAATTCATATTTTAAGTTGGTTTAATCAAGTTCCAAATTATTATATTACGAACTGTACTCCAGGAATGAATTGGAAATTGGACGGAAACTCGGGAGTATAATTGGGATTTCAATTGTGATTAGCAATCCCGTTTTTTCTAGATCAAATCCCAAAGGACATTGTAATGCTAACCAAACATGGGGGATTTATAGCTTAGAATATCATTTAGTTTAGAACATGCAAGAAAATACGCAAAAAGTTAAAAATTACTTTAACGTATTTTAATAGACATTTTTAGTTTCAGCGTAAGAAGTTTATTAATAACGGAAGTTTATTATAGGGAGAAGTAAAAATAGAAGTTTATCAAAAAAAGTAAAGACATTTATTAGTTTAACGTATTTTAATAGGAATATTTAGTTTCATCAAGAAACAAACTCGTAATTGAACTTGATTTCGGATGGAGTTAAGAATCAGAACTCCGCACTCGGCAATTTACAAAAACGAATACATATTTAATCCATTTCAAGTAATTCAAATTTAAATTCGTTCGAGTAATTCAAATTCAAATTCATTCGAACAATATAAATTCAGATTCAAATTCGTTCGAGTAATTCAAATTCAAATTCATTCGAGTAATTCAAATTCAAATTCATTCGAGTAATTCAAATTCAAATTCATTCGAGTAATTCGAATTCAAATTCATTCGAGTAATTCAAATTCAAATTCATTCGAGTAATTCAAATTCAAATTCATTCGAGTAATTCAAA
>JAQGBT010007465.1:0-10961 GCA_034698585.1 Disparrhopalites patrizii
CTCTCTATTCCTTCTTCTCTCTTTAATTTTTATTCTCTCTATTCCTTTTTCTCTCTTTAATTTTTATTCTCTCTATTTCTTTTTCTCTCTTTAATTTTTATTCTCTCTATTTCTTTTTCTCTCTTTAATTTTTATTCTCTCTATTTCTGTTTCTCTCTTTAATTTTTATTCTCTCTATTTCTTTTTCTCTCTTTAATTTTTATTGTCTCTATTTCTTTTTCTCTCTTTAATTTTTATTCTCTCTATTTCTTTTTCTCTCTTTAATTTTTATTCTCTCTATTTCTGTTTCTCTCTTTAATTTTTATTCTCTCTATTTCTTTTTCTCTCTTTAATTTTTATTGTCTCTATTTCTCTCTATAATTCTCTCTCTTTATTTCTGTCTGCCTCTCTATTTCTCCGTAATTTTCTCTCTATTTCCGTCTGCCTCTCTATTTATCTCTCTCTTTAATTCTCTTTGTCTATAATTCTCTCGCCTTTTATATTTCTCTCTTTAATTTTCGTTCTTTTTATTTCCCTCTCCCTCTCCATAATACTCTCTCCCTTTATTTTGCGGTCACTCTCTCTTTCTCTCTTTATTTCACACTCTCGTTTTGTCCCCTTCATTTTCCCTCTCATTTCCCTCGTATCGTCATCCACACATCCGCTTGTGTAATATGCTATCCACACGAAACACAAGAAAAGAGGAAGGTGTGTGGCCGTACGTTTATTATAGACAGAGAATCTCTTCTATCCTTCTTCCGATATAGGTGGTGAGGGAGGAAATAATAATATTATCATCATCGTTAGCACCACCGTTAACAGGTCCTTCCGTTTCCAACAAGGAATTAGTGGATCCCTATAAATTCTCAGAGACTCTCCCACTCCCAAGGAAAGGGCCTTATTAACAATTCAGCAATTTCCCCCCAATGCTTTCCCTATACTTTCTCTTTTGTCGTAAGAAAGGATGGGCTAGAGGACGATGGAATTAGTGGACGGAGAGGTACTACAGCTGGGAATTAGAGAGAGGACAAATAGTGGGATGAGGTGGTCTTTAGGCGTGAGAAAGGGAACAAACCTCAGAGTAAAAAGGGGCTAAGATGGGGATAAGATGGTAGTGTGAGGAGAAAGCAGAATGGTGACAGAAAGCAGGAGTAAGTGTAAATGCAAATGCTTAACGAGGAAAAAGAAAGAGGTTGTGGGAAATGGAGTAATCAAAAGGAAGTAGACCGGAGGCCGCAAATAGATACAGGGAAGCGCGGAATTTCAAGATTCAAATAGAGATAGAGAAATGGAAAATGTCAAAGAGAGAAATCGAGAGAGTTAAGGACGGAAATCGTGATAGTTGCAGCGAGAAATCGCGATTGTCAAAGGGAAAAATTGAGAAAGTCAAAGAGAAAAATCGTGAAAGTTAAAAAGAGAAATTGAGAACGTCAAAGAGAGTAATCGAGAAAGTTAAAGAGAGAAATTGAAATAGTCACACAGAGAAATCGAGAAAGTTAAAGAGAAAAATTAGGAAAGTTAAAGAGAAAAATCAGGAAAGTTAAAGAGAAAAATCGAGAAAGTTACATAAAGAAATCGAAAACGTCAAACTGCGAAATCGAGAAACTTGAATACAAAAACGGCTGAAAGCTGGAAAAAAGCTGCAACAAGAAACAATTCAAAGAGAAATCATTGAGAAAGTCGGATGAAAAAGCTAAAAACCCTTGACAAGACGAATAAAAGAGAAAGTGAAGACAAAAGCTAAAGACAAAAAGGAATAAAACGGAAAAGGTAACGGATACTTCGAAGCGAAAGAACAACACAAAACCTGACGAGAAACCTAAAATGAGCTCGAATAGTACGATTAAAGTGAAAGATCGTGAAAATCCTGCAAGTGCTATTTTAATAGAAGAGCTACAGAAAATGTTGGAAGTAATAGTTTAGCAAGCAAGCTTGAGAGAAAGCTAAAATAGGCTCCAAGAGAAAGGTTAAAAAAATATCGAGAAAATCGAGTTAGAAGTAAAAGTTTAGTAACAAAGCTGGCGAGAAGCCTAAAATAGACTAGAAGAGAAAGGATAAAGAGAAAGATCGAGAAGACATTTCAACGAATATTTAAATGTAAAGCTAAAGAGAAAGTTAGAAGTGATAGCTATATAGAAAAACTGGACAGAAAGACGAGAACAAAGCCAAATTTCGACACATAGCAAAAGAGAAAGTTGAAAGTCAAAGTTTACTAAACAACCTTGCGAGAAAGCTAAAATACGCTCTTAGAGAAAGATGCAAGAAAAAACTGAATAGAAAGTAGGAAATGAAAGTAAAATTAATTCGAAAGCTAGAGAGACAGCTAAAGTAAACTTGAAGGGAAAGTTGATAAAGAAAGCTGAAGAGAAAGGTGCAAATAATGCTAAATAGAACGTTGATGAAGCCAGTTCAAGTGTAAGGTGAAAATAAGGTTTAAAAAATTATGAGAGAAAGATAAGAATAAGATTGAAAGAAAAAGTGAAAAGAGAAGGGTAAAAATTAGGTTAAAAGAGAAAGTTAAAAGAAAAAGGTGAAAATGAGGTTATAACAAGAAGTTGAAGGAGAAAGGCATGAATACGGTTGAAAGAGAAAGTTAAAAGGGAAAGGAAAAAATAATGTTAAAATAGTAAGTTAAAGAAAAGTGAAAATAAGGTTAAAAGAGAAAGTTGAAGGAGAACGGTAAGAATAAGGTTAAAAGACAAAGTGAAAAAGGAAAGACAAAAATTAGGTTAAAAGAGAAAGGTGAAAATAAGGTCAAAACAAAAAGTTGAAAGAGAAAGTTAAAAGGAAAAGGAAAAAATAATGTTAAAACAAAAAGTTAAAGAAAGGTAAAAATAAGATCAAAAGAGAAAGTAAAAGGACAAAGTTAGAACAAAAGTTAACCGAAAAAGTTTATTATGAAAATTAAAAGACAGTCACTCTTTAAATAATGTAGGTAGAAAGTCACCAAATAAAAAGACAAGCCGTAAATGAAGGACACAAGTTAATAATGAACGCAAAATAAAAATTCATATTCCAACGGCAAAATCAAGTTAGAACGCTAAAAGGAAAGTGGAAAGAGTGTGATAAGAACCCCTAAAATATACAAGACAAAAAGCATCAAGAAATCTCTCAAGGCCAAAACGCACCAGGGTGAAAGTACAGGCCGGGATGACATCCTCCAAGTAAAGGGAGAAAGCATGGGAGAAAGGCGAGGAGGAAGGGCAAAAGCTCACGTACGCCATTCCCATTCAGCTCTCAGTCATCACCTCCTATGGCCGTCCTCCTCCTCGGCTCTCCCCTTTCCATTCACATCAGTCTTCTTCCCGCGATTCCGGGGTCATCCTCATCCTCCTCCTCGTGCTCCTCCAAAAGAAGAAAACACCCAAACCCCCAAGAAAACAGTGAATCTTGAATAATTGTATTAAAACGTGAGTCGTTTGCTCGTGCTTTTCCAAAAGACAAGGATTTCTTCCCCATAAAGGATTTCTTTTAAACAAAGGATTTCGTCACAAAAAAAAGGATTTCTCCCCAGCAACTTTCTCCTACTTTCACTGGGTAAGTTTTTGCATAGAATTGCGGTGACAACACCTCCTTTTGACTCAAGACGGTGCAACTTTCAGGAGGACTTTCTCTTATCATGGCCATATGAGAGTTTTTTAAAAAGAGGCGCCAGACCGTTAATAAGTCGTTGTGTTAAAGTACAATTTCAAGGAGTCTTTCGTTGAGTGACCTTTTGTATCATGGCTGGGAGAAAGTTTTTTGGATAATTTCGTGAGGTCGGAGGGAGAATGTTGGATCATTATTTCAGAGCAAAAGGTATGGTGAAGGATAGGAAATAATTTATGGAAAGAACATGTGCCCTTTGTGGGAGATTGTGAGGGGGAAATATATGAGGGGACGTGAGAGGAATGGGAGGAGATGGCGGAGGAGGTAGATGACAATTTCCTTTCCCTTCACAACTTGATTATAAAAGATGGAAGGAGAGGATTGTATTTGTGTGGAGGAGGAAATAAAACGGACTTTTTTTTGGGGGAAGTTTTTACACATTCAACAAGTGTTCCATTTCATTTCCTGGGTCTTTTTCTATCTCCTCATCCACCTCCTCCTCCTCCTCCGGTGCCTCCTCCGCCAGTCTATACTCCTCTCCTTTCTATCATTACTCCCCGTCAACACCTTGCTCTACCAAATGCCCCGCGGATTTTTACACATGACTCTGCTTTCTCCGGTGATTTCATTTATTTTCATTTCGAAGGATGCAATTGGATCAGAAATTTCTTAGGGGCAAATATCTAATTTGCGGTTGCATTAGTAGAATACAGTGGAGTCTCTCTATAACAAGTCTCTTTATAACAACATTTCTGTATAGCATCAATATTTTTTCCGCCTTTTTTGCATAAAAAGTACTTATTTCATGTTCTACTTTACAGCATTTAACAGCAACAATGTTTTTCCACCTTCCCTACAATGTTGTTATGGAGAGATTTCACTGTAATATATAATTGTGTACATACTCAGTCGACTCTCTCTATAACGGCTCCCCCTTAAATCAGGTTTTCCGCGTTATACAAAAATGATAGGGTTTAATCCCAATCAATTTTGGGTGTGATTTTCAGTTAATATTCAATATCAATGTTTAAACGAAATTGGCCACAATTTCAATTCTTGGACAAGGAATCAAATTGTGCTATTACAGTTAACTCTGGCTATAGCGGTTCCTCTTAAATCAGCAAATTTTCCCCGTTATGTCGAACAACTCTTATGGAGATCAAAAATTTATGTGTAAACAATTGGAAAAAGTTTTTGAGGGTAGCATTTTCTGCCACCGTTTTAGAGAGAAATCCGTTATAAGGGAGCCCGTTGTAGAGAGAGTCGATGGTATATCTTATATAGTTAGCCGGCAGTAGCATTCTTGATGCTGTCTCCTGACTTTCTTCAAGCTCTTGTTCGATTACACACTAAACACTTGAGTTACAAACAAAATTTTCTTGGTGACTTTCTCCGATTATGTCATTCACTTTTTTCCCATGCTTTCGATATTCCAGGATTTTCTGAGTTTTGGTCGTTTATTGTACGTAATTTGCGTTTTTCGTTGGGTCGATGTAGTTAGTGCTTTTTAGGTACATACATTTATAATAACCATAATTGGTTTGTTTTTCTAATTTTCTCCTGAAATATTTTAAAACTTGTTTTGATTTTTTCTGAGATGTTCATAGTCTTGATCGCGCTTTTATTGGTTTTCATTCTTTATCTTTGTTTTCATCGTTCTGTTGTGCTCTAAATAAAGTGCTTTCTGTTAGACAATTGTATTGCATATTTTGGTTTGTTATTGCAAATATTTGGGCTGAACTTTTTCCATTCAATTTGCTTGGGATTATTTTCACGCATTAAAATTTTACCATCTTCGATTTGCTTTGTCGTTGCCTTATTTTGTCATTTCTGCCGTCTGATTTTCCAGATTTGTACTATTTCTGGTCTCCAGTTTTCTTGTGTGTTCCCTTAATTTGACTGTTTTCCTTCTTTGAAAAATTCCTGTCTATATTTGCTTAGTTTTTTCCTTCCGAGGCTTATTTTTTTGTTTGTTTTTTCTTTTTTTTCTCGATTTTTTGCCGATTTTTTGCTCGATTTTTTGCTCGATTTTTTGCTTCTATATTCATTTTGTACTATTTTACCAATTTGTTTAAATCCCGTATTTTTTGGGTTAATTTCATGGCTTTGCCTACCGTTTTGCTAGATATGCTATATACGCACGTATGTATGTTTACATATATGTACATTTTCTATATACTTTTCATGGAACTTTTTTGCCTCAAATTGTAGAACATACTCGATTATTTTTTTCCTTTTCATCATATTAACATTTTTCCATGACGTCACGTGATGCACCGTCATGTCCAAAAAAGCAATTGTTAATAACGATTTGATCAATTCCCCCTTCATTTCCTCGACATTGCCTTTCATCCAAAAAAATAATAATCCCCGGTACAATTTTTTTTTTGAGTCCCGCAATCTGCCCAACAAATCTTTCTGGGATCCCTTTTCCCCCGATTTCACTTTGCCCTTTGAGCTCCACCGACTTTTTTTTTTCATTTCCCCAAAGAATTTGTGTGCATGGCTCAACCTCAGAATCTTTCTCCTCTGGGATATCTCTCTTTTACTGTGACTCGCGTCCCCAAGTTTTGATTCCATGCATTATTGACGTCATCTCCTCCGGAATAAACTGGTTGTGATTCTCTCTCCCAGTTTTTTTTTATGAATGACTGAAAAAAATGGGAAATCCCAGGAGCAATGAAAGAGATGGTAATGCTGGGTATGAATAATGAATTTGAGGGATTTGTAATGTAGATGAATATTTATGAATGTCAATAGAAATGGAGAGGATCTGGAGGGATATGTTTTTTTTTTGTTATATGGATGGTACTAATGACTAAAAACTCTCCTTATATCTCCCGTCCACCCTTTTCTGTAGGTGTCCCTGTCAACTTCATTTGTCGTTGGAGACGGGGCTGAGACGAATTCTTTTCCGAGGAGTTCCTCCCACTCTCGACCACCCAAAGATCGCTTCCATGGAAAATGAAGAACTTGCCCAACCTCTTCTACTCACATATTAAAAGGTTCATAGATATAAATTTCGTTTATATGTATATAGCGAAAATTGTAATACAGTCCCTGTATAACGGTTTGACAAAAAGTATAGCTGCATTTAACCGTTATAAACAAATATCGGCAAAGGAAATAATACCAATCCGTCGTAATAATACAAAACAATTAGTGGCGGCGAATTCAAAATGTAAGAAAATCCTGTTTTGGTGAAAAATTGAAAAATAATTAACGGCAGGGGATTGAAAATTGAAGAAAAATATGTTTTAGTTAAACACAATTAATGGCGGGGAATTCAACATTTAAGAAAAAGCCGTTGTGGTGACAAATTGAAAAACAATTAACGGCGGGGGATTCAAAATTGAAGAAAAATCTGTTTTAGTGAAAAACAATTAAGGGCGGGGAATTCAAAATTTAAGAAAAAACCGTTCTTGAGACAATTAATGGCGGGTGATTCAAAAGTCGAGTGAAAACGTTATACAGAAAAACGCGTTCAAGGGCACAGCCTAAAACCGTTACAGTGGAGTCTCTTCATAACAGAACTCTTTACAACAGCATGTTCTCCATGACGTCAGGAAATTCGCAGCACCTTACAATTTCACATAGCATACATATATAATACTTCCGTTCCTCTAATTCATTGCTTTTATAATAGCAACATTTTGGCTTCCGTTGGATGCTGTTGTAGAGAGACTCCACAGTACATATGTATATTACATGAATATAGGTATACATTATACTTGTACCGTATTTAACACTATATAATGCGCAAATAATGTAAAAATTACGGATGAATAACCCCCAAAATTAATGGAAAGAATCCAAGATAAAGAAATTACCTATTACAGCCGACTCTCCCTATAACGGCCTCCATTATAAGACTTCTGACTCTATAGCAGCAGCAAAAAATGCTCTCCTCAAAAACATTTTTCAATTGTTAATATAGAAAGCCATGTTCTCTACACAGGGGAGTCTCTATATAACAAGTCTATTTATAACAACATTTCTCAATAACAACATTATTTTTCCAGCCCCTCGTACATGTAAGGTGCATAAAAAATGTTCTATATAACAACTTTTTTCCATAACAATATGTTTCCCCTTCCCATTAGAGTTGTTATTTAGAGACTCCACTGTAACCGGCAAAATTTGCTGCTTTACAGCGTGCTGTTATAGGGAAAGTCTGTGTATAAAATGCAAGGATTGAAAGAAAAATTAAAGCTATAAAAATTGTGGAAATAAGAAGCTAGAATTATTGGGAAAGGAAAAAAGGGAACAAAATGTGGGGGGAAAGTTGAAGAGGAAAACAAGTGAGGCAAAAGGAAAGAGTTGAAAAAAAGGAAGTAGGGTAAAAATAGAGGATATATAAGTGAAAAAGCATATACTAGACCCAGTTGATAATAAATATTTCGAGTGACGGGATTTTCCCAGGGAAAATTCGGAGTTTCGGGGCCTTATCAGACAGTGTCAAGAGCTTTCCCTTCAAATCTTCATGGATCCTTGGGGTGTACGGGGACGGAAAGAGCGATAATTCCCAAGGATCTAAGCCTGACACATTCTTCTCTCTGTCTCTCTTTGGATGTCTCTCCGTCGCATTCTCTCTCTGCCTCTCTCTCTCTCTCTCTTCAGAATCCCTCCGCAGGAGGTTCCCGGAATTATTTGGGATAAACAGAGTTTCCAGTGGAAAGAGATAGACTCTCGGGAACTTTTTTTCTATTAAGATTCAAAGACGACATGGGAAAGAGATTTAGGAAGGGGGAGTTAGGGACAAATCTCGTTTTTCCTCTGAGGGACGCCTTACCGGAATAAACCACCTGTTTTCCCTCCCAATCACGATATGTCTTCTTCCGATCTCCTCACTTTCTTTTTTCAGTTGTTGATCCCTGTTTTTTTCCAGCTGTATTTACACAAAACTTTCCTTTTCTGCCTTGTGCACGGACGTATTTTTCAAATATGGTTTTTTTTCCATTTTTGTCTATTTACACTTTCCTCCAGTGGTTTTTTATGCGTAGGTATATTTACTGAAGGCCTCCAGGCATCTCCACGACGCAGTTTGAGTTGCTCTTTCTTGGTTGTTTTTTTTGCAATTCTTTTCTCCATTTTCAGTTATTCTTTTTGAATTATTTCCGTTCGCTTTTTTTTTGCCAGTTTTCGTCCCCAATTTTTTTGTTTCCGTCGTTTGAATCCCATTTATAGCTTTTGCATTTGAAATTGGACTTTTAGTAAATGTATCACGATTTTGTTCAAAATACGTTTTATTTTGGCTTCTCGTTTTTCAACTTTTTACTCCCTTTTTAATTTGGATTGTCTGTTTTTGTTTTGAATTTGCAATTACTGTTCACAAGATTTTATATTTCGTCTTTACATATATCTTTTTTCTTTAGCCTTCTCCTTTTCCATTTCAACTGTTTTCCTTTCTATTTCCGTTTTCGTCTTTCTATGAACGTCATTGTTTTCATTTTAGTCGTTTTGCGCTTTGACTTTCGATTTTTATTTGATGTTTCTAGTTTTACGTTTTAACGTTGTCTTTTTTATTTTATTTTTCGTGTTTTGCGTTTTGACTTTCTCCCTTTTAATTATAAAGTTCTCGTCTTAACTTACTCTTTTCACTTCGTTGTTCCTTTTTAGCATTTTGACTCTCTCTCTCTTTATTTCATTTTTATCCTTTTGAATTTTGATTTTGTCTTTTTATTTCGTTTTTCTAGTTTCTCGTTTTAACTTTCTCTTTTCTTTTTGATTTTTATCGTTATAACTTTGTCTCTTTTCATTTCATTTTTCTCGTTTTGCCCTTAACGTTCTCCATTTGTATCTCCTTTCTCCTTTTTGGATGTCGTTAGTCTCCTTTGTATGTGAACCACCTTTTTTATTTCGACTTTACCTATAATTTTTTAATAATTTTTTTCTCCTTTATAATTTTGAATATTCCCCATTTTGGTTTCACTTTCTCCTTGTTCATTTTAATTGTAATTGTTATACATATTTATATTATGAACTTAGTATCCTAATTTCATTTATTTCGGCTTTCTATTTTTCCATCTGGTTTTTTTTCGTGTTAGTTGACTGCCTTTCTATTTTGTATTTCTCCATTTCTACTCTCCCGCCTGACTTTAAAATGTTTAAGATTCGATAAATGTTGTCGCAAACATTCGAAATTCTTCTCTAGTTGGTTCAAATCTTTACACTAAATTCGGAGCTTTTTGTTCATCCAATATTGTAAGTTACACTTTCTCTGTACAGTGGAGTCTCTGTATAACGTCTCTGACGGGAAGGACGAAAAATATTGTTACAGGGAAAAGTTGTTTTAAAGAACATTAAATATGCACCTTACAAGTACGGAGGGCTGGAAAAATATGGTTGTTACAGAGAAATGTTGTTATAAAGAGACTTGTTATAGAGAAACTCCACTGTATCTCCTATTTGTGTATTTCGGATCTATTTTTGCAAGTCCAGCTTTATCCTTCAGTTTAACGTCCACCTGTTTTATGCCGCCTTTGGATTGTCCTATCTATTATACATTCCGTTTTTTGACTTTCACCACTTTCCTGCGTATTTCTTCAGTCACTTCCCAGCATCCTCATGAGTATGTATATAAAATTTCCGTCTCAACCCTGTACAATCTGAGATCCAATCAATCCTTACAGAAAAAAGGTTGAAGTTGATGCAATAAGAGAAAATCAGGTTCTAAATTTTCTCTCTTTTTCTCTCTTCTTTCTCCGTGTTTTTGTCCCCGCCCCCCGCCGACCTGCTGGAAACATTTGGTCCTTTCCCCCATTTTTTTTGTTCGCTTGTTTGCACAATCTCACCGTACCATTTATTTACTATGGGGAAGAGAAAGGGTTGGGAAAAGAGAAAAATTTCCTAGTTGCTCCACTCTATTTTCATTTCCTTATGTGAATCATTTCTTTTTTTCGTTTTTTTCTTCAATATGTACATATTCACAGTCACTCGCCCTGTTGGAGATTTTTTTTGTTCGTTACTTGTAGCAACGTGACGTATTTCAAGGATCTTTTATAGCAATGGGAGGGATCCCAAATTTTTTTCTCAGTTACTTTATTCCTCTCCAGATTGTGACAATGTTTCGTAATATGTTTCACACGGTTTTGGGTGGATTTGGACAGGATTTTTGGATTTAAAACTCCCGCCGGTCTCGGGTAATTTCCTGTGTTTTAATTAAAATTTGTATCTACGTTTTGTGTCAACAATTTGGATTTCCTTGTGAAGAACGTGTTACGTTTTTTCTTTTGAATTTGTTACTTTTTTTTGAATTTGTTACATTTTTTTTGAATTTGTTACATTTGCTTCTTTTGAATTTGTTGCATTTTTCTTTTTTGAATTTGTTACATTTGTTTCTTTTGAATTTGTTGCATTTTTTTCGAATTTGTTACATTTGTTTCTTTTGAATT
>JAQGBT010007466.1:0-10960 GCA_034698585.1 Disparrhopalites patrizii
AACTAGTTCCTTGGTTGACCCTTGCCCGTTTGACCTGTTCCACGAATACAGCACGGATGATTAGGATTCGATTAGGTATTATACACAGGTCAACCGTCAACACAAGAAAAATAAAAATAGGCAATGTATTTTTTTTTTACGATTTCGCTCCGTTACATCGCAGCTTTCAAAATCAAACCATCACGCGGGAATTTTGAAAAAGCCAAGTTTGTGGGATCAGATCAGAGATCAGTGATCAGCCATCAGCCGATTGCCAATTTTTGATATTCCAGTCCGGCTTTTATCACAATATCACAAATCAGACTTTAATAAATGTTGAACAAAGTAATGCAATTTATTTTGGGAGCAAACTACCAATATTTGGACTATTACTACTTTTGATTAAGAACAGTGAAACAAGTTAGCCTAAGTATATAGTATATATCTGAATATTGAGGCAGGTAACAATAACAAGATTTGGTCCACCCGGTTACGATTACTTGGTGTCACCGCTCACCAGTCATTTCTAGAAGGGTTCAGAATTAAAGGGAATCAGCTATTGTTTTCCAGTAATGCTGTCACTTTTCAATAATTTGTTCAAAGCCAAACCGAACGTGTTTGGTAATGCTGTCAGAGAATATGCTGCACGAAAAGGAACCCGGGAGAAGAGGTTGAGGCTTAAGAAAAAGCGAAAGCAAGAGGTTGCGTCTATAAAACCGAAGAAGAAGACCTATGGCCGAGCGTAAGAACAATAATTTGAGGAAATATTGCAAAACTGGCATTTAGAATTTAGAATGTCAGCACTTCGTACTTACTATTTAGCAGCATGTAAAAATAATCATGTTTTACAATTTGCAGTGAAGCAATTTTTGTGAGACAGCGACCGATTGATGACAGCAAATTAGCACATCCGGTGGACAACGTGTTTTTCATGAATTCGTTCCGTAAACCGGAGTTCAAATTTAATGAGGTTGTTCAATTTCACCGGGAGGTTCATCATGAGACTGTGTACAATCGACCTGCTGTTCCCTTGTACGTTAGAGTAGACATTGATTTGACGTTGCCGAACCGTAAAACGAAGTAAGTTGACACACTTATGAAATTGGTATATAATAGTGATATTAAAATATTACATGACGCGATGGTATGTGTATTAACAATTAACATCACAACACAACGGCATTGTATTATAGGTGTCAAGAACCGTGGAAGTCCCTAATTGAATTAAGGACCCCATTTTTAATGCCAGGACACCCGCAGCCAAGTATATTGGCATTTTGTCGTGAGAACTTGGATGAAATTGAAATGACTTTGGAAGCTGGGGCTGAAAAAGCAGGAGGGACCGAATTAATTGAAGCAGTACAGGTATACTTTTGGGAATGTATTGTAATTCGTAATTACATAAGACCTCTGCAGAGTTGCTGAGGTGTCTAAAAGTGTAAATAATTTCGTGATTGTATCTGTTCGTCTATGCAGGAAGGAACTGTTAGACCTTCTGAGTATGATTATGTTATCACGCATCCACTGGTAGTAGAAAGTTTGACCCCAATAAGAGGTCTGATGAAGCGACAGTTCCCGGCTACCCGAACCGGCACTCTTCATGCTGATCTACCGGCTTTGGTCAAGACTTTGAAGAACAGCGTTCGACTCCAGTTGCAGTACCATGATAAAGAGCCTGATTTTGGTCATTTTGTAGCAGTCTTAGGCAGTGTAAGCTTATGGCATCATTCGTTTCTTCAATTTTTGTTGCTAAAGTACAAAACCGGTGTCATGTTCTTGTCTCCTGTGTCCGTCCTTTATTTATATCAAAATCTTACGTCTATGATACACACTTCTTTTTTTTTTCCATTAATTAAATATTCGCTATGCGTGTAAATCAAAAAGATGAATCGAAGTCTCATCGAGCTATAGTAAAACTTCATACACTTGAAGTCGTACTATATACATTTATTATAATTTATTAAAACGGCCGAATAACATTGCTATCACTGTCTGTATTTTAGCTCAACATGGATACCGAAGACCTAGAGGGAAACTTCAAAGCTTATTTACGAGATACAATACGACGCAAGCCTACTGGGAAAGATGCGGACAAGTTTATTGTTCGGTGTACAGCGTTTACGTACTATTCCTTGGAAAAATTAAGAGTAAATTGGAGGGGATATTTGCCTGACAAGTAAACTTTGGATGAACCTTACCGATGATTGTATGTTTTTGAGTTCTGAATGTAATAAAGTCATAGAATGTCGTAGCGTTAATTTTTTTTAGTGCACTAATAAGGTGTTTATTTAACCCGTAACTGAATTATTGCTTCACAGTCTGGGATTTACTCAGAATCAACACAAGAGTGTACGGTGTAGTCCTACACGTTTACACATAAGATATTTGTTTACATTGTTCATAGTTAATATTCAGCTTTTGTTGAAAAGCTAACAGTTCTTCAATAAAATAATGAAGAAAACTTGTTGAAATTCTTTTCGTTTACTGTAAGCCCTACATCTATATGATCAAGATTTTTGAATCTCAAATTATAATCCTAGCAACCTTAGTTGACACAATTCCAGTCTTCTAAAACTGAACCTCCACAAAAAACGTAAACACGATCTTTAATTAATTCATTGGAGTAAAATATAATTAGCAAATCATAATTTCGTTTAGAATCCATCATCCTACGGAAGAATGATCATCACAAAACATGTTCAATAGTTTATTTTTTAATCATTTCATGATTTCTTACGATGATGAGAAATACTTGTCGTATCGTATGAATTTTGTATGGACTACTCCAGCCTTGGAGAAAAATAGGTATTCAGATTATGGCAAAATGCTTTTATATACGTATATTCATATACACATAGAATATTGTAGTAAAATAATACATATAAATATAATATGTATAATAGAAACAGAAACAAATAAATCGTTGCAAAAAATGCCAGCCATATTTAACATGGAATGGGCTTACACCGAATTGAAACTTGACACTTACTTGTGCGTTATGCCCCATTTTGACTATCATTACTTTTGCGTGGGGGAATAAAAACGTTTGTTGCGGTTTATTCGCGAAGACGGTGCAATGTAAATATGTATATATTATTATAGGAAATAGGAAAAACATGTGACTGCTTACGTTTGTGTGCTTCTTGCAGTTGAATTTTTTTTTGTTTTACAAACGTTTGCAAATTGGAATGAAAATTGTATTTTTTTTTCGGGGGAAACGTGCAACACGAGGAAATCACGTAAAAAATCCGAAAAATCTAGGTTTTTATTAGGTTCTCAGACCTGAGACAAATTATCCCACTTTCCCCCGCTCGAGTGGTTCCGTTATTACCCGTAAATTTCCCCGAACGGAACTTTCCCCGTGTCATTTTATTAGGATTTATATATGCTATATACACCCAAAAGAATGGGAGGCATGGGAAAAGACAAACATTTCGGCTCCGGGTATTTTTATATAAAAAGAAACCCCCGAATCGCGTAAAGGCGCATTTCCTTCAAAAAACCGAGAGAATCCCCGTATGACTCATGCCAAGTTGAATTGGAAATATCATTTTCTTTTTTTTTCCACATTCTTCCTTTTCAACTCTTTTTCCCCAGATATACCCATAGATTTTTGGGGTATTGGCCCATTTTATTCCCGTTTTATTTTTTAACTTAAAACACAATTTTACCCTCAACATTTTCGACGACTCTTGTGAAAACATATTTTTGTAATAAAAAAAAAATTTGCAATTGCAATGCTAAAGTGCCTAAAAAGAAAACCTTTTCATCCGTGGATCGTGTGGTACAAAATAAAGTTTTGTGTATAAGATTTATTGCGTAGTTTTTTTTTTTTACCTCGAGGTGCAAGAAATATATCAGAAACAGTGCAATAATATATCAGGTAAGTCGGAGATTCGAAAATGTTTTTTTAAGTCGATTATTAAAAAATAAAAAGAAGGGGGAACGTATGGGAGAAAAATCAGGAAATAAAAAAATATTTTTACACTCTTTGAACACCGTATAACGGGATAATGGGGATAGATTATATGTATTGTTCCATTTTCTGTCTAATAAATGGTCGAGTGTGTCTTGCCAGAAAAAAAAAGGGTTGGGAATGAAATATATAAAAAAAAGTGACTAACACCTTTTATTTTATTTTTTATAGAAAGGGCATATTCGAAGAAGAGGAGAAGATTCACCAAAGTAGAGTTCATCAGACACCAACTGAAGCGTGGCCAAAGAAGCTTGAATAAAAAAAAAAAAACTAAAACGTAAGTACTTACTGAAGGTTTTTTTTGTTCTTAAAAAACCCCCACATACTTTTTTAAGTTATTATGGTTATTGTTATATTCTTTTATATACATCAGCAAAACAGCAAACAGGCAAGTTTTTTCATGGCATCTCCACGTGCATTTTTCTCCAATTATCTTAAAAGTGTACTTATTTAGTTGGACTTGTCTGTATGCCCATTTGCGTATGTACATCTTTTCCACGATATCATTATTCTGGTGGTAGTAAATACTTTTTTTGGTACCTTTTTTTGTGTACCTTTTTTTGTGTGTAGGTATTGTTTGGTGTGTGGGTTTCAACAGGGAAATGTTAGAGGGGAATCTTCCAAGTGTGGACTGCCGTGAAGGAAAGGGTTATGAGGCGGTTGTTGGTGCAAAAGATTATAATATGGGAAGAAGATGAGGTGATGAGGAGGATTGAAGAGGTGGAAGTAAAAGGAAGGGAGTCAAAGATATTCTTTGAAAAGATGCTCCAACCGTAAATGGTCTCACTCCTTGTCACTTGTTTAAGCGGTGTGGTTGCTGATCCTCCTCTGAAAACCATTTCGTTTATGCATAGTCAAGTTTTTATCACGGTTGCATTGCACTTCTCCTTCCCTGAATCTCAGTGTTACGTTGTTTGTTGGCTAAATCATGTAATTTTCTTGTTTGCAGAAACCGTTCGTTTTAATCTCTCATTTCCATCGGTCGGAACTCCTATGCCCATTTACGTGTGTGCGGTAGCGGCAAGGATGACAACTTTTTGGATGACCTGAAAAGTATATACGGTAAGTGAAGGTACTTAATTGAAACTGAAGTTAAAGGTTTTGTTTTTGGTGAATGTCACTTTTCAGTAACCCAAGGTGAGAGAGAGGATCATTGAACGGTTGACAGTTCGTCAAGTTTGTTGATTGGTTGGGGATCCAGTTTGTGTGTAAACACTAAAATCTAAAAGCTATTTTTCTTAGGTCAAGGAAATATACTGATTCACGGTAACTGGAGACTTTTGAAAATAGTTTAAGAATAGCACCCAATAGATTAATTTGATATATCATTCGTATCAAATGTTGGGTTTAGATTATAAGCAGTTTTATTAGTGACTGTGGTTGAGTTGCATTGCATCTGTACAGGTGTTGAATTTATTTGTTGTGGTTTCACAGGCGATTATGTTAATCAAAGGGCCTACAATTTAATTCTCATCATGAGTCGAGAAGCTTCCATAGACGATTCGGAGAGGCTCCTCCTCTCTGAATCGGATGTGATTCACCTCTTACTGGAGTTCCTCAGTTCCCGGGGCCTGACTGCATGTCAGCTAGAATTGGAGAAAGAAGCAGGGATAGTTAATGAAGTGATTGGAAGTCCTGACCTCATCTTCTTGCGATCTTTGGTCGTGGATGGACGTTGGGATGATGTCATCGAATTCCTCCAACCCCTGGAAGAAGCTTTTAGGTCTTTCCCAGGGAAGAAAGTCCGTGCTACCTTACTCAAACACCGATTTTTGGATATGCTAAGTTCTCAAACCGCCAATATTGCCAATACTACTGCTGGGGGGTTAAATGCTACTGTAATTGGGACGCAAGAAGAAAAAGCTACCATTGTGGAAGAACTTGTCAAAGTAACTTATTTTTTATTATATAGTCATTGTTTTTATTTTTTATTGATTTATGGTTTACTTGAATTCATGCAATTTCAAGGCTTGCTGTATGGTTTGAGTGTTGCATAATGTAAGAATATGAAGAAAACTGCGGTAAAAGAGCAAATGAATCAGTGCACAAATTGAAGATTTATTCCGGTCGAGAATGTTGTTTCATTAAAGAAGCTAATCTTGAAACATCTTCATCACACAGTACGACTTAATAAATTGCATTTTTGTTTTTTGAAAAAAAGCTATATGTGTAACTGATTATTGCTTCTATTGTGCATTTAATGCCGTGATCAGTTGTTTGAACAAACGTATTCAACAGTAAAATACAGTACAATTCACACTCCCCTTGCAGTAATGTTCATTAAATTGATATGATTTTTATTTTTATTGCTCCTGTTGCTTCGTGCTATATACTTATGCACGATGCCTATATTTTCTTCATGGATGAAGAGAAGCTCTATTAATGATGAGTCATTACTGAATACGTCTGCAGATGAAAAACATTTCTCTCGCTGATGATTGTAATGTTCTTGTTGGTGAAAAATACAGGTGTTGAATGAATTGGAAGGTTATTGTGATTCAAAAGAAGAGTATTCCTCTCTCTGTCTTTTATTAACCTCACCCACACGGTTGGCTGAGCATCCGGAATACAAAGACTGGAAGAGTTCTACAGCGAGATTGGCATGCTTCACCCATTTGAAACCTCTTGTACAAAGATTTATTCCTCCTCCGAATGGATCACCAAAGTTACCAAAAATTGCTACCAATGACCGATTGGTTCAACTTCTTATCAAAGTAAGGATGAATACTGTTTTGGCGTATACTTGACTTGATCGCGTGAATCACTTTGAAGTTATTTCTGTTGGAATTTAATTTATCCTTAAATATTATACAATGCATAAATAAATTTTTGTGGATTTCTATATTTCGTAGGGATTACTGTACGAAACCTGCGTAGACTTTTGTCAATCCAAAGCAATGAAGAATGACTCAAGAGCTGTTAACGGCGGAGGGCCACCAGTGAGTGACTTTACCCTTCGTTTTCCGTGCCTTCTTACGGAGGCAACATTATCGGAATCCGACCTTAGTCTTTTGTCCTGGTTAAGAAGTATTCCAAACCAAACGTTTGGCTGCCCTTTTCAAAGAAGAAGTTTAAGAGTGGATATGGAGCCTTTACCCAAGCCTCAGAGAACCTTGATGAACGTTTCTATCATGGATTCAGCTTCTGATCTGCTCTCGAGGAGTATGGCAAGTACCAGCTTCCACCTAAGCACAGCGCAAGAGCAAGGAGCCTTGCCACCAGACTTAAAAACGATGACAACAAGCGTTGATCGGTTATTTGGAGATGCAACCCAAATAATGACACAGGACTCGTTCCACCAAAATCAAGTGACAATCATTCATGACTCGACCAAGCAGTTCCAGGCACAGAAGATTATTCAAAATCCTCCCAGTAGTAGAGTGAGTCAAGCGTCGCAAGGCTCTCTGGCACAGCAGCCTCAGCAACAGCAACAACATGCCCATCAACAACCCGTCAGCAATGTTGCCAGCAATAGGTCAAATTCAATGGATTCGAATTCTACAGTTAAAGGCGGGGACGATCAGCCAAGTCCTAAAGCTAAATTTTTGGCAGTGACCTCTTTGGAAGATGTACAGGCTGTCAGATGTGCAGAATTTCATCCATCTGGTAGAGTTTATGCAATTGGGAGTAATTCCAAAACCTTGAGGGTCTGTGCTTATCCTGATTTATTGGATATTACGGAAAATCACGTGGCTTACCAACCCACAGTATTATTTAAGAGAACAAAACACCACAAGGTGAGTTGAATTTCTTTTTGTAACGTTTGTAAGTAGCAGAACTACGTACCACGTTGCTGGTGTGTTTAATATTAAGGTGTTTATTTTGAGAGAAGTGTCCAGTACCTATTTATTGTTTGAATTCCTGTGCTGTACATATGTATGTATGCGTATACCTTATGTTTCACGAAAAACACAATTGGCTCTTCCGTACAACGAGATGAGAAAGTTGATCGTCTAATTTCTGACATGCTCAAACCTTGGGCTTTCCGAATTGAGAAACTATTAGTATATAGGTAACATTACATTATATACAGGGTATACTCATTTAAAAGACTCATTTAACTTTAAACACAGTTTCGATAAAAGGACGGGCATTTTCTGGACTAATGAATATAGCCAATTCTAAAAGCCGGGATTCGGATCTTCAGACATTATTCAATTTTACTCGACTGGGTAATTGCTAATGCAATTACGATTGGGGTTTCTGTTTTCGTGAAACATGCGATGTACAATATATGTATTATACATATATCATACATATATAACAGTTATTTATTTATTATGTATTATTTAATTATAATAGGTATGTATATTGATTATTTATGCTGATAACCTTATTTAATTTAACAAATTGCTTTAATTCCGCAGGGTTCAATATACTGTATGGGCTGGTCGCCAGACGGGAAACTTCTGGCCACGGGTTCAAATGATAAAACAGTCAAGTTGCTACGATTCGAAGACGTGACCGGTAATGAATTAACCGGATCCCAAGAAGTTGAACTTTCTATGCATGATGGTACTGTTCGAGATGTTTGCTTTTTGGAAGAAGCTCATAATAAATCATCTTTGCTGGTCAGTGGAGGAGCTGGTGATTGCAAGATTTATGTTACTGACTGTGCTACCGCAACGCCTTTTCAGGCTTTATCAGGACATTCAGGTAGGAAACTACTCTTGTAATTATTATATAATTTATATTGTTTAATTGTTTACCATAAATAAATTAAACTAGAACGTTTAGAGTGAATTGTCATTCGCACGTTGTTATTGATAAAGATACTATTAGAGATACAGGATCCGATTATGCTTTTTAAATTTTTAATTTAAAAGAAGTTTCTGCTTGTGTGTTAGAAACAAATCAGCATCTGTCATACGATTTCACACAACAAAAAACTTAGCATGCTTTTGATTGTTCGTTTAAGGTGCAATTCTTTCTCTTTTCAACTGGGGCGGTGCAATATTTTGTTCGGGATCACAAGACAAGACCATTCGGTTTTGGGATTTACGAACTCGAGGATGTGTAGATGTAGTCACTCCCCTGACATCTACTGCCTCTACAAAGTCAGCGGTTGCTTCAGTGTGCGTGGAACCTTCAGGGCGCTTGCTAATTTCGGGTCATGAAGACGCTGCCACAGTCATGTATGATATACGAGGTCAACGCCAAATACAAAGTATGAAAACCCATTCTGCAGATGTACGTTCTGTACGCTTCTCTCCAGCAGCGTACTATCTTTTGTCAGGCAGTTATGATCACCGTTTAGTTCTCTCAGATCTGCAGAGTGACTTAAGTCTCTCGTTACCTTCGGTAGTTGTTGCTACTCATCAGGATAAAGTAATTAGTGGTCGATGGCATCCTACGGAATTTACATTTTTGTCTACAAGTGCCGATAAAACATCCGTGCTTTGGGGCTTACCTCCTGAACCATAATTCCCTGGAATCTCTTTTCCTGTATTTATTTAGTTCTGTAATTACGAAGATATAGGAATCGCAGGAATGTTTTTGACATATTTTGTATTATTGTGACATATATAATAACCAAAAAAAGTATTATTATAAAGAAGTTATCCCTTTCCTCTCCCTGCCTTTTCTCAATAATTGGAAAGGGAAAATGTGTGCAATGTATAAGTGCAAGTAAACTTTGTGATTCAAAGTTCTTAAAAATTACGGAAAAATACGGTGATATTTTAGTTAGTGAAACGTAAAAAAATATTATTTTCCCTCGTTATTATATTTTTTCACCGAGCTTTAATTTTTCAAGAATACGTTTATTTCGCCACCTTAAAATTTTTGACGGAGACTGCCAATAGCCGAGGTGAACAGTGAACCCAAACATTAGTGTTATTCAGAATAGTGCAATGTGCAATACAAAGAGAAAATGTTATTCAGTGACTTAAGAAGTAAGATGACACGGAACGGGACTTAAATGGATAGGTAAACGTGAAATCATTTAGGATTTTATGACTGCCTTATTTGCTTGTATACTGAACTAATTGTGTGTTATTGCACAGTTCGTCTTAAGACGAACGAATTGTATTTACCCTATTCGTACGATCATGTTGCCAGCTGTATTTATAGCTTACAACACGTTTCGCAATCAAAATTATTTATGTAAGTGAATATTGTTGGATAAATTTATGTATATTAAAATTGAATATTCGCCGTTTCAAACTTGTGCCTCTGCACAAAATTACTTTGTATGTAATTCACAAGCTAAGAAAAGTGCCCGACGCCCGATATTGCCGTTGTTTTATTGACTGTATGTGTATGTTTGTATGTATACATATTATATCAAATTAATTTTTATCTCCTGCAGCTTTGTTACCAAAATGAAACGCTTGCACGAGAAATGTTACGTACCTTACTTTGCAAGGGGTATTATAAGAAATATTATTCTGTAATATGTAATTTATCAGTGTAGTATTATTGCATTCTAATCATTCTAATGCGTCCATGTCCATAATCTGCAGCCTTAATTTAAGAATGTATTTGAGAACGAAGTTTCATTTAAATATTTGTGAGTGATTATTTGATTACCCAATTATACAATATGCAGATACACGTTTAGTTAGTGGAATAATGACATTTATATGCATTTAAATTTTTTATATTGTCAAATTACACAGTAATCTATTTTTCATTAGTATATATAGGCAACGTAGTTTTAGGGAAATATTTCGATTCAACCAAAATATTTCAATTTAAAAGGAAAGGGAACAAAGTAGCGCAAATTGTTCTCTTACTTTTTTCTTTATTCAGCTTACAAGAAAAAAAGTACCTAGATTTTTTTTACATACTCAATGCTTTCCAGCTAAATGCATTCAAGATTTGTACTGGATTAGACAATTATTTAGTCATAAAATTTTATTAAGAATCAATAAAACTGTATTTAAGCAGCTTATTGGTATTGTTGGAAACTATAGTTTATATATATAGTTTTAAATATATATATTTAAAATAAAAAACAATATGTAATGAACAATAAACGAACTGCGTCACTTGGTTTCGTAT
>JAQGBT010007467.1:0-10959 GCA_034698585.1 Disparrhopalites patrizii
GAAATTTCCCTTAAAATTTGAAATTTCCCTTAAAATTTGAAATTTCCCTTAAAATTTGAAATTTCCCTTAAAATTTGAGGAATTTCCCCTACAATTTGAAATTTTAGCATCCCTTAAAGTTTGAAATTCTCCTTACAATTTGAAATTTCCCTTAAACTTTGAAATGTCCCTTAAAATTAAAATTTCCCTTAAAATTTGAAATGTCCCAATTTCCCTGAAAACTCCGGCGGAATTCCCCCAAAAATGTCAATTTCATTTTGATGAATTGCGATGATTTGCTGCAATACATGGTAACTGCGGGCCTGCGGGGAAAGCATGACAACAATGCCAGAAGGATATTCAAAATGTGGTTGTGCCCCAAAACGCGGTTTACACTGTAGAAATATTCGGGATATAAATAAATGTATTTGTTATGGACTCTGCTTCCAACGTACTCTTCCAAGCCTTCCCCCTTTCCCCTCCATATTCCCTTCCACTTTTAGGGACATCATCCACGGAGTCGTGTGCGAACGTACGGACGACGGATCAGTGTGTACAAAAAGATAGGAGGAGAAGGAGACAAACAGCACGTTTATTCTCCAAGAAAAATTGCAGTCTTTTCATGTGTACAATATCATATCGTCATATAATACATATAAGAACGTGTAAAATGTAAGTAAATCACCACGGAGCGACTCTCCCATTAAAGTTCACACTTATAAAGGAATTTATTTCTCCCCCGCCTTGATAAATCCACTGTACTACATCTCACCGAGATTCCCTTCCATATATATTCCCCATTGCGAGACAAGAGCCTTTGTAAGTGTCATTAGGATTACCGTATGGGGGTTAATGTATTTAAGGGAGTAACAGAATCACTAGCCAAAGAATAGACTTCTTCCCCCTTTTTTCTTTACTCTCTTGATAATTTTTTTTTTTTGTTCTTGTTGAAATCTTCCCCGTCTTGTGTCTTGCTGGTCTTCGTGTCCTCCCCGCTTTTCCTATGTGCATAGTTGGGACCATATCCCCTTCCTATGGTGTGGATGTGTGCACTATGAAGTTGTTAAATGGTAATCATGACAAGACTCTGACATTTTAATCACGATCACGTTTTTATTTTATCTCCCCCTCCCCTCCTTTTCCATTACATTGTCTTCCTGGGGATAGGACGGAGAGGTAGAGGCAAAATGAGAGAGAGAGGGAGAGAGAGAGGGAGAGAGAGAGAAAATAGAGAACATGTGAAAAGTCAGAGAAAAAAGGATGCAAGCGAGGAACAAAAGAAATGGGAAGACACGAAGGATTGGACTCAAGATTCACAAAGAGGGAGATGAAGAAAGAAAAAGGGAATAGAGAGAAATCATACACATGAAGAGGAAGAGAGAAAGAAGAACAGAGACAAGGACAGAAGTGAGAGAACTAAGGAGTAGGAGAGACGTGAGGAAAGAGAATTATACAGACAGAGAAAATAGAGAGAATCGCAGAGAGAGAATCGCAGAGAGAAAATCGCAGAGAGAGAGAGAGAGAGAGAGAGAGAGAGAGAGAGAGAGAGAGGGAGGGAGGGAGACAGAAAAGAGACGAATAGAGTTTCAATGGGTCAGATGCAGAGAGAAAAAGAGGAACGAGAAAAAATCGAAGAGACAGCAAAGTAGAAAGAAAAAAACCCACAAAAGCGAAACAAAGAGCGAAAACCAAAGACAAATAAAAAGGAAATGAAGAAAAAATTGAAGAAAAGAATAGCAAAAAGAGGAAACACAAAACAAACATGGGAAAAAAGAAATAAACAAAGAGAGAGAGAGAGAAAACAGGAGAAAAATAGAAATTTAAACAATTAGTAAAGGAGAAAAATAGAAATTTAAACAATTAGAAAAGGAGCAAAATAGAAATTTAAACAATTAGAAAAGGAGCAAAATAGAAATTTAAACAATTAGAAAAGGAGAAACAGTTACTTGAAAAACAGATAAAATGAGACACAAAGAAGACGAGGGCGAAGCATGAAAGAGAAAAAGGGAGAAAGAAACCTGAACAACGAGAAAATTAAACAGAGAGAAATGGAAATCAACAAAAAGAAAAAAGAAAGCCTACGAAAAGAGCAAAGTAAATCTATGAAAAGAGAAATGGAAACAAAGAGAGAGAAAACAACCTGAAAAAAGAGAGCCAACAAAAGGAGAGAGAGAGGAAACCAAGTGAAAACAAAAAAGAATAAACAGAAGAGAAAGACAAAAATCAAAAAAATCTATGAACATAGAGACAAACATCGATGAAAAAGAGATGGGAAAGAAAAAAGCAAAAAGAGGGAATGTAGACGGAGATAAATGGGAAAAGAGAAATAAAAAAGAAAATATGAAATGGGAGAGACAAGAGAGAGAGGGAGAAAGAGGGAGAGAGAAAGAGGGAGAGAGAGGGAGAGAGAGAGAGAGAGAGAGAGAGAGGAAAACTAAGGTAGAAATAAGAGAATTGAGACACACGCATAAATGGAGACAGACAACATAGAAATGAGAGAGAAGAGCGAGAAAAAGGAGAGAGACGATGAAGAGTCGATAAAAGTCGTGCAAGATGATTTTAGTTCTTACGGGACTCTATTGGTTTTCTTTCTTTTGGGTTCTTCTCTCCCTTGTTGCTTGTACAACTTTTTTTTGTGAAGAAGAGGAGTTGTGAAGATCACCAAGAGAAATTCCGGTTTGGACTTGTCCCTTATAATTATATTTTGGTGAGGGAGAGAAAATTATTATTGTTGATTATATATTTTGCACGTTCGCTCACACACACACACACATCTCTGATTAATTAAGGTGGAACCTTTTCCACAGGAGAATTTCGCCATTATTTTTCATCCTGAACACAAAAACTTCTTCATCGCCTCCCTCTCAGGCATAATTTATTCTTTTGTTACGGGTTGAGGGGAGCATTTTTACACCAATCTTTTGTCTTGACCTTGACATCTGTATGGGGCACCAGTGTGTTCGTGTGATTTTTAACTCATGAAAAGTTCATGTGCGTGTGGACTCTTCAGGATCTACTTGAAGAGTTACAATTATTTTTTTTTTTAGGATTTTTTGTGAGCAGAACATGGTTTTTTGGGATTTTAGGGAAGGGATTATTTTATTTAATATCTCCATCGTGTGTGTCCTACTAAAGATGCACTTCTCCCGCTTCTATCCCTTTCTTTGGCCTCTTGTTTTGCAATTTACTCAATTTCCTTTCTTTCAAATTTCAAATCTTTATTTGTTTCATTGTTTTTAATTAATTAACACGGTATGACATCCGCATCAGTATTCGAATTCAAATCGGAATTATATTCATATTTTTCAGTATTTTAAACGGAATTATATTAATATTTTTCAGTATTTTAATCTGAATTATATTCACATTTTTCAGTATTTTTATCAGGATTATATTAATATTTTTCAGTATTTGAATCGAAATTATATTCATATTTTTCAGTATTTTAATCGGAATTATATTCTTATTTTTCAGTATTTTAATCGGGATTATATTCATATTTTTTCAGTATTTTAATCGGAAATGTTTAAATATTTTAAGTATTTTAATCGGAATTATATTAATATTTTTCAGTATGTTAATCGGAATTAGTATCAATATTTTTGTCAGAAAAATATTTTAACTGGAGTTTATAATTACAAATGCAATCGAAATTCAAATTCGTATTTAATGTTTGGATTCCGATACTTTATCGAAATTCATAAATTCCTTCAGTTGCTAATTCCAATAAGGAAAAACAAGTATTTAAATTCGAATTTTAATTCATATTTTTTCGGATGCCATTCCTTGTTAATTAATTTATTCTATTCTTTCTATCCCACCGTTTTTGTATTTCTCCGTGATCGTCCTCTCCAAAGATTTTTGTTCTCTGTAAAGCTAATCCCTACAACAAGAGATTTGCATGTTGCCGTCCAAGGCATTTTAATCCCAAAAAAAGTGAGTCAAGGTCAATTTTGAATTGTAAAACAGTAGCTAAAAGAGAAGCGTCTTGGACTGCCAAGCAATTTAATCTGTAGATATTTTTAGAGGATATTTTTGGATTAATCCCTTTGCAAGGCTTTCCATTTATAATCCTTTTTGCAGCAGATTTTCTGATTTTAGGTTAACAAATCCTTTATAACGAAATCAAGAGAATTTTATTACATTTTCTGTCCTTTATGCAGACAAAAAAACCTGCATAACAATATAAGCTGAACTTTGTCAGAGAAAAGGAAAGATTTCTACTAAAAAAATGGCGTGAAAATGGCAGAAAGAATATTTCGGGACATCTTTTGACATTTGGCATTATGCCGGTGGAAACTACTAATAATTTGCAAGAGGAAAGACGGACTAAGATGGCACATTTCCTGTTCCAGGAGGCACGTGCTGGCCAAAGGAAGCGGATGGCCTCATAAATGTTTGCAGGGCACGTGGTCATTATTTATTAAGATGGAATTTACATGCAAAATCTGATAGCGATACCTACAAGGATATTATGTACGTTCATAATTTTAGTATAATAATGGAGAATTCCTCCAATCTCAAGCGCATCTCAATATGATAATCTCCGAAAGTTAAGGGCACTAAATAAGTCATCCAACGGAGCAAAGTGACTTGAATTGTTAATCGCCTAACCCACTCTTTTCTTGACAATCGTCCACGATTTTGGGATGTTCTTGCGTAATATTAAAAAAATTCCCGGGTCTACTTCTTTTGTAGAGGATTTGGGATGCGGAGCATTTCCTTGGATATAAAGCACAAATGCTCTCTGATTTCTCTCATCTCTTTTCCCTGTCTTTGTCTCTCTATCTACATCTCTTTCTAATCCTCTCACTCTCTTTCCTGCTCTTTTTCTTCATCTCTCGCTTTTTCTCTCTCCAGTTTAATTTTCTCCCTAACCATTTCTGAATCATATTTGTTGTCTCTCTATTATTTTTCTTGTTCTCCCTTACTATGTATTTATATATTTTTTGTCATTCTCTGCTTCTCTTTCTCTTTATGTTCTCTCTCTCTCTCTCTCTCTCTCTCTCTCAGCTTCTTCTTCTGCATTTTTTCTGTTTCTCTTTCACTCTGTTTTTGTCTCTCGTTTTCTCTCCATTTTTTCGCTCTTTCTCTTTTTCTCTCTATTTCTCTCTTGTTTTCTCTCCATTTTTTGTCTCTTTCTCTTTCTATTTCTCTCTCTTTTTTTTGTCTCTCTCCTTTTCTTTCTATTTATCTCTAGTTTTTTGTCTCTTTTTCGTTTTATTTCTCTCTCTATTTTTGTCTCTTTTTCGTTTTATTTCTCTCTCTTTCTCTTTAGATATATCTCTCTCTTTCTCTCTCTTTCTCTTTATATATATCTCTCTCTTTCTCTCTCTTTCTCTTTATATATATATATATATATCTTTCTCTCTTTTTCTCTCTTTCTCTCTTTTTTATGCATTTTTGTTTTTTCCCTCTTTATTTTCTCCTCTCTTTTCTCTCTATTTTTCTTATTCTCTCCCTATTTCTGTCTCTTTCTATTTTTCACTCCCTATTTCTGTCTCTTTCTCTTTTTCACTCCCTATTTCTGTCTCTTTCTCTTTTTCACTCCCTATTTCTGTCTCTTTCTCTTTTTCTCTCTATTTTTCTCCTTCTCTCCCTATTTTTATCTGCTTCACTCTATTTTTGTCTCTTTCTCTTTTTCTCGCAATTTTGGTCTCTTTCTGTTTTCGTCTATATACAGTGGAGTCTCTTTACAAGAACATTTCTGTATAACAACATTATTTTTTCAGCCCTTCGTACATGTAAGGTGCACATGTAATGTTCTATATAACAACTTTTCCTAATAACATTATTTTTTCCTTCCCTTCAGAGTTGCTATATAGAGACTCCACTGTATTTCTTTCCCTTTTCCTCTCTCTTTTTGTCCCTTCCTGTTTCTCTTTCTCTCAATTTCATTTTCTCCATGCATTTCTTGTCTTTCCCCATTCCTCCTTAGCTCCGTCCCTTTTCAATTTTCTCTACATTTGGGTCTCTGTTCCAATTCTTCTCCCATTCACTTACCACTCTTAGTCGAAACTTTCTATGTTTTTAGTTCATACCTTCGAATTTTTCTGATTGTTCCCACTCCCAAGCACTTTCTGTCGTTCCCCCTTGGAATTTTGTGATAATTTACCCTTTTCCTCCTTCCGTACTGTCCCTTGTTCTTGTTGCTCAGTTGCTCTACGACTTGCCTTTTTGCACTCTTTTTTAATCCCGTTAGCTTTCTCATTTTTCGGTACAATTCCCATTTTTTTTTGTACAATTCCCATTTGTTGGAAGTTGCCATTTTTGCATTTAATATTTCCTTGGGAAATAAACTCCTGGCAGTCCCATGAGAAAGCCCACGTGTATCCTCATTGACTGGGGTCATATTCATCCCGGCATTTGCAAACACATGCATATATGAAGCGGCTCTTAACCCCATAAATTGGGGTACATATTCGGATATAAACCCAATAAAATTTCAATGGCACTGAATCAACCTTGAGCTTGTTGGGCCAAAGGAGATTTCCTACTCGGAAACGCATACCCGAATTTCCTGTTCCAAATTCATATGCATAAGGAAAAGTAATGGCCATATAATAATAACTGTAATTACTTTATAACCGTGCACAAGAGGACGACTGGAGGTTAAGGGGGTTAAGAGGTTAAGAGGTTAAGGGAGGAGGATCTCCTGTCCACCTTTACACAATTTTCTAGGGAAAAAAGTACCTCTTGATGCACATCCAGAAATATCCCAATGACACCTACATGTCTTCACTTGGAAGAGGTGGAAGGAGGAGACAAAAAGGGAAATGGAGAGGAGGGAAAGTCTTGGAAAAAGAAGAAAAGACGAAGGGTTCCTCGGGTAATAATGATGTTATTATGCGAGGACCATTAAAGCTGACGTTAATTTGAGGGAAACGAGCATAATGGCATCCCATTTCCATTTCATCGCTAACTTCATCATCAATTATTCCCCATCGATTTCCTTGGACCTCCTCCGCCGCTCCCTCCAACCACGTCCCTTCCCAAAATTGTATGCGGGTAACAATTCCTTCACAAACTTTCCTTTTGTGTCCGTCCCTCGCATTTGGGTCTGTCCCCCGTATTGGCTGTAAGGGATGAATGTATTACAGTATATATGGATGCTTTATATAAGGACACAAAATTTGCTATTCAGTGTTCAACAGGAACCTGGGAACTACATTAATACTTTGCTTGAGAAATATGGCAAAAGTGGAGGGAAAGGGAAAATAAGAGAGAGGCTGGAAGGCGAACAATGCAAAAACAGGAGGACGGGAGAGAGGAAACAAATGCTAACGAAAGGGAGATAGACATGGAAAAAAGGCAGTAGGAAAGACGAGAAAAATAGTGACAAATATAGAAAGGCGTCAATGGTTAACGCCAAAACAATATAGGAAACAAGGCACAAAATAACAATGAAAATAGAGGAAACGAAACGATGGATATGAAAAAGGCAATGGAGAAAAGGGAAAGAAAGAGAGATCAAAAGGATGAAGGAAATTGTAATTGGTAAGAGAAAGGGAGGCAAAATGGAGCGAGAAAGTGAAAGAAAAGAACACAAAATATTTAAAGAGAAAGCAAGATGGCAAGTCGAAAGGGAAGGCCAAACAGAAAACGAAAAGAGAACGCAAGATACAAAAGTGAAAGACACAGCAAGATAAAAAAAAAAAAAGTAAAAGAGAAACCTACACAGAAAAGGAAACGAGAAAGCCGGCCCGAAAAGAAAGAGAGAAATAAAAATAACAAAGTAATTAGCTAGAAAGTAAAGCAAAAAAAGTGAGGCAGAAAACGGAAAGAAAAATAAAGGCAGAAAAGGTAAGGAAAATAAAAGACAGAAAAAGGAAAGAGCAAGCAAGGCAAAAAAGAAAAAAGAGAGCCAGGCAAAAAAGAAAAAAGAGAGCCAGGCAAAAAAGAAAAGAGAAAGCAAGGCAAAAAAGAAAAGAAAAAGAAAGGCAAAAAAGAAAAGAGAAAACACGACAGAAAACGGAAAGAAAAATAAAAAAAGAAAAGAAAGAGAAAATACAAGATAGAAAAGTAAAAGAGAAACCTAGACAAAAAATGAAAAGAGAAAGCAATATAGAAATATAACGAAAAGCAAGAAAGAAAAAGAAAAGAGATATCAAGGCAGAAAAGGAAAAGAGAAATCAAAACAGAAAACTAAAAGAGGAAGCACGCCAGAAAACGTAAATACAAAAAGTAGACAAAATTGAAGCAGAAAGCTACACATGAACCGAAAAAGAAAGGAACAGAGAAAACGGGAAGCAAAAAGAAGACAAAAAAGTAAAAAAGAAAGACAGTAAATGGCATGGTAAACCAAGGCGTAAATAGACGAAAAAAGAAAACAAAATAAAAGAAACGAAACATGACAAAAAAGCAGGAGTTAAATTGAATTAAATCAGAAAAAGACAGAAAAGTAAAAGCCGGACAAATAGAGAAAGTAAGAAAAAGAGAAAGATACAGTACAAACAGAAAACAATACAAAAAACAAGGAGAGGAATAGTGACGTAGACAGCAATGGAAAGTGAAAGCAAGACGGAGAAAAGAGCCGAGAAAAAAAAGAGAGCGTCGGGGAAAGCACGAAAAAAGGGAGAAAGAACAAATATAAATAAAGAAAAGAGACGAAAATGAAGAAAGAATAAGAGAGAACCGGCCATACACGAATTAATGTACGCGGGCCCTAAAAGCCCCTACCGAATCCCTTATCTTTTGTCCGGGTCCCGATGAATGGCCGACAGAGAAAGTCCCTTTTTCGGCCGGGAGTAAAAAGGCATTAAGTGCATATAAAACAGGCTACTAAAAGTGCAATGGAAGTACATGTGGAAAAGCTCCTCTTAAATGCATTAATCAGCCCCAGAACAAGCTTTCCCCGAGAAAGTTTTGCATGAAAAAGGCTATTACGTATAGCTACGAACCTGAAAAGGTAAAAAAAAACTTGGTTTTTATTCCGCCTAACTAGCATTAAGTCTCCTTACGTGAACCGCGAGAGTTCCCAATTTGTTTCTTAGCCATTAAAAATGGCTTGGAGAAGGCCATTAAATGGGAATTTGGAGGTGCATTTGATGTGAAAAGAGGCACGGAGACGAAGATAAAAATGGGCACAAGCGGGGGAAAAAAAGGATTGGGAAGAGGAATAAATGGAGCATTAACCCTTCCCAGTTTCCCGAAATTCCACTAATAGGCCTAAATGCCCCAATTTTTACATCTCCAACGCACTTCATTGATTCCAAAAATTTTAAAAAAAAAACTTACAGAAATTGTCTTCTAAAAAATTGTGTTCTAATGCACTCCAAACCCATTGAAAATGAAGTGCAAAAAAAAAATATAAAAAAACAAATACTTTGCCACCATTAAAGACGCATGTTACCCCTTCCGTGACAAGGATGTCGTAATAATTCCCCGTGAAAAGAGGAATAAAAAAAAACACCTTTGAAGAGCTGAAAATTGACGGGACTATCCGTCTATCTTGAGCAATGTCTTCCCATCTAAATGGCCGACCTGTCTTGGACGGAACAATGTTAATCAATACCTGCTCAAGGAAGTGCGAATACACCTGAGAGACTCCCATTGAGGTTACATATATGTATGTATATAAACATTATATACACACGTGAATGCATACACATATGTGTACTCCCCCCAAAAAAAGGGATCTTTAATGGGCCAGAGTGGAAAGTTATTGGACCGAAAGGGGAAAAAGCCCCAATTTCTTGGTTTTTTCCCCCTCACCAGCTCTCTGTCGCTCTCTCTTGATGATGAGGATGGACGTGTGTAATTTGTAACAGTTCCCCCGCTCTGCCTCTTTAATCAGGTGAAGCCGTTGGAAAAGGAACGAAATAGCAGGTAAATTGCGTCAAGGAAGAAAACGTTTTTTTTTATCCACGCCACAAATTTGCAACGTGAATTTGCGAGGTAAATTTGAGCGTGAAAATGTTTGGGAAATCTTTTTTTTTATTCTTGACCAGTGGAGGCATTCGTTTTTAGGAATAGAATGGAGTTCCCTATCACATATAGTTTATAATGGAATTAGTCCATTCACTGGAATTAACTAGGTACATATAGAGATTTACATGAAATCGTATGACCCGAGATGAGAATAAGACTAATTATTTTAATGTCCTGGTCAGTCACAGGGGGAAATAGAGACGACAAGGATTGGAAAGGGGAGGAATAAGAGACATTCGGAGGGTAAGAAGAGAAATTTAAACAGGGATAAAGGGAGAGTGTAGAGAACGTAGGAAGAGAAGAGGTGCAAGCTGGTTAAAACGAAGAGAGAAAAATAGATGAAGGCAGACGATGCAGAGAGAAGAGGGAGACACGAGTTACAAAGAGACACCAACAGAGTCTGCAGTACGAGAGAAAAGCGGGAACCAGTGAGGAAGGAGATAAAGAGAGAAGTGACAAAACGAGATAGCGGTAGGAGATGAAGAGAAAGAGGCAGAAGATAAGGCGAAAAAAGAGAGAAAGAAGATTTAAGGAAAGAGACCGGAGATAAAGAGAAAGAGGCAGAAGATAAGGCGAAAAAGGAGAGAAAGAAGATTTAAGGAAAGAGACCGGAGATAAAGAGAAAGAGGCAGAATATAAGGCGAAAAAAGAGAGAGTAGATTTGGAGAGAGAGACCGGAGATAAAGAGAAAGAGGCAGAATATAAGGCGAAAAAAAAGAGAGTAGATTTGGAGAGAGAGACCGGAGATAAAGAGAAAGAGGCAGAAGATAAGGCGAAAAAAGAGAGAGTAGATTTGGAGAGAGACACCGGAGATAAAGAGAAAGAGGCAGAAGATAAGGCGAAAAAAGAGAGAGTAGATTTGGAGAAAGAGACCGGAGATAAAGAGAAAGAGGCAGAATATAATGCGAAAAAAGAAAGAAGATTTAAGGAAATAGACCGGAGATAAACAGAAAAGAGAGACAGAAGATTTGGAAGAAATAGACAGGAGATAAACAGAAAAGAGAGACAGAAGATTTGGAGAAATAGACAGGAGATAAACAGAAAAGAGAG
>JAQGBT010007468.1:0-10958 GCA_034698585.1 Disparrhopalites patrizii
TTTCTCTTTATTCTTCCTCGTTTTTCTTCACATTTCTCTCTTTCTCTTTATTCTTCCTCGTTTTTCTTCACATTTCTCTCTTTCTCTTTATTCTTCCTCGTTTTTCTTCACATTTCTGTCTTTAACTTTATTCTTCCTCGTTTTTCTTCACATTTCTCTCTTTCTTTATCCTTCCTCCTTTTTCTTCACATTTCTCTTTCTCTTTATTCTTCCTCTTTTTTCTTCACATTTCTTTCACTTTATTCTTCATCTTTTTTCTTCACATTTCTCTCTCTCTTGGATTCTCGCTTTCTCTCTGGCTTTACTTTTCCTCTTTCATTCTCTCTCCAGTCCTCTTTCTTCTTTCTCTCTTTCATTCTCTCTCTAGTCCTATTTCTTCTTTCTCTCTTTCATTCTCTCTCTAGTCCTCTTTCTTCTTTCTCTCTTTCATTCTCTCTCTAGTCCTCTTTCTTCTTGCTCTCTTACTCTTTCTTCTCTCTCTCTCTCTCTTACTGTTTCTTCTCTCCCTTCCTCCTTTCTCTCTCTCTTGCTGTCTTTGTCGCCCTCTTCCCTATCTCCTCATTACCGTTTTTCTCTTTGTTTATCTGTTTCTCCCTATTTCCTTCACGTTTTCGATTTTCTCCTTCTCTCAGTCTCTCTCCATTTTCACTTTATCTCCTTTTTTCTGAACTCCTGCCACTTTCTCTCTATTCTCCCTCATCATACCTCTATTCTCTTGGTGCATCTCGAATACCACCAAGGATCTCTCCCTTTCCCCTTCTGCTCCCTGTCGTCACCAAAAAGACAAGTATTGCCAAAGAGTTTGAATGTAGAAAAAAATTCTTTGGAAACCAAATACATATATGTAGGTATACATTATCCATTATGCATGATATTCTGGTTACAGCTTTGTTGTACACGAAAGTTTTCTTGACTGATATTTTCATTAATTTTATTGCTATTACTATATGTATGTACTATATGTAACCCTTTTCCTTCATTCCATTCGCACACCCAACCCTTTATGGGACACACAATACAAAATGGATTATTGTAACAATAACAACTGCACCCCCAAAAAAAGCATTTGATTATTATTATTGTTACAGGAACCTACACCAATGCACCTTATTTTTTTTAACACGCTCACACTCACAAATGATAACAAGTGGAGTGTGGATGGCAGCAAGTAGAACTAACTAACAAGAATGGGTCAGGGAGCCTATTATGTCTCCAAAAAGGAGGGAGAACAAGGAGCTTTTTTTTTATTTCTTAGCTGTATGCAAAAAAAAAATTATACGCAAATAAGAGCCAGGAAAAATTCCCTTTCGTTCAAGATAAAAAGCGTCAAAGGAGCATTTTTGCATGTGTTGTGTTTTTTTCTCCTCTCTATTATGGTGGGACCATTGTTACCATACGGCACCAATTGATTGCATAGGCAAAATCTGGCATATATCTGTATGTATTTTTACATGGGATTTTTCTTTGTTGCTATTTTTTTTTTGCTGTAAAAAAACAGGAAATACAATATTATAATCTTTTGACTCTTGTCATTAATCAGTCACGGTTACACCTCTCGACACCTACACGCAGGGGAGAATGGGAGAGAGATTCCATGTTGAGAAAAATAAAATATAAAAAAGATTATGAAGAAACACTTGGTGTGTGCTCAAAGAAGACAGATTGCTGACTTTTATGGCGAGAATGGCAAGGAGGGTGATTTTGTTGCTATTCAAAGGGGACTGTGACATGATGGGATTTTCCCACGTTTTTTCGACTTTTTGGGCTTTTCTATGTCGGTTTTCTCTTTCATTTTTATTTTATTTTCGTTTCAACATCTCGTCTCTTTCCATCTCTATTTTCTCCTTTTTCTCTCTCCCTCCTTTACCTGCCTATCTCCCTGTCAAGAAAATGCAACATCCCGTTTCTCTCTCCAAACAAGAAGACAGAAAAAATAACGGTAATAATGATCATCACCTTTTGCATTGCACGAAAGATGCACATTTGTAAAGAAAAAAAAAATACATTTACAGTTACGAGTGAAGATAAAGAATGTGGGGTTAAAAATGGGAAGAGAAAGCATCATTAGTATACACGAGCATAATAAATGACTTGTTCCAAACGCACGTGTGGTTTATGAATCAAGAGAGAGAAAGAGAGGTAGAGAGGGAGAGAGAGAGAGAGGGAAAACTGAGGTTGAGCTCTTGAGAAGCATGAATATGTAAGCTATTTCAACATTTCTATAAAAATATTCACCCCGTGGATCCTAAACACACCCTTCGGCCCATAGAAATAAGTGTGGCATGCGGAGATAAAAAGAAATGTGTGATGGGGGTGGAAGAGAGAAAATGAAACAAATCCTCAAGGAGGGAGGAATAACAGGCTGGAAGAAAATGGGAGGAGGGGGAAATATGTAAAATTCTATTGATCAGAGAGGTCTGGGTGAGTGAGAGAGAGACAGAGAGAGAGTGAGAAGGGCTCGTCTTGGGCCTTTTGTATTTGAATGTGTGGGAAGTCAGATAGTAAGAGAGACAGAGCGAGAGAGATAGAGAGAGAGAGAGTTGGTAGGGTCGAAGAAAAGTCTAATAGGTTCATAAGGAGAGTTGATGAGCGGTTATTAATATTAACTAGGCAGTTGAGCCTCCATTTGTTAAGACGGGGATGTCTCCCACCACTTCTTCAAAGATTCCTTTTTCCTCCTCCAAAGCCAGAGCGATACCATTATTTATCAATCATAAAAAAAAAGAAATGTATACTCAGGCACACACGGACACACGCAATTTACTACTGGGGAACACATGTTATTCTTTCTCTCCTCTTGTCTCTCTCTCTCTTTTCTCTCTCCTCTCTTTCTCCTTCTCTTTTCTCTTTGTCTCTCTTCTCTCCCTCTTTCTCTCTCTCTAAGTTCCTCCGATTCTTTCTCTAATTCTCCCTTTCCTTCTCTAAAATAATTTATTTCTTTATTCTGTTTCCATTTGTCTCTTCTTCCGTTTTTTCTCAGCTTCCTTCGCTTTCTACCTATATTTCGGTTCTTATCTGGGTTATTCTCTCTCTCGTTCAGCCTCTCTCTCAATATCTCCCTCATTATTTCTCTCTTTCTCCTCTCTGTCACTCTGTCTTTCTCCTTCTCCTCTCTGTCTCCGTCTCTGTCTTTCTCCTTCTCCTCTGTCTTTCTCCTTCTCGTATCCGTCTCTCTGTCTTTATCCTTCTCCTCTGTCTTTCTCCTTCTCGTATCCGTCTCTATGTCTTTCTCCTTCTCGTCTCCGTCTCTCTTTCTTTCTGCTTTCATCATTTCATCCTCTCGTTCTTGTTTTTTCTCTTCCTTCCTGAGCCAAAAATGCCCGTCTCCAAAATCGCCCTCCTCCCTGGCTCTCCCATCAACATAGTCAAAGTGCCTATTATCCAGAAGGTGGCAATACAGCTTCGGGTCTCTCGGTCATGCTATCATGGCCTTCTCTCTCCATTTGGTCGTGATAATATTATGCTAGCGTCTGCACAAACACTGTATCAATATCTCCCCCTCTCCCTCCAGCCCCCCAAAAGTTATGATTACGACTGTCTGAGAAGACGGCATGGTTAAACTGTGGATGAACTGTGAACAGATTCTTCTTGTTGTAATGCATTCTCCTCTATGCACGTGGCGCTGGTGATACATTGTAAAAAAAGATTGATATTTTCGTAGATTAATATACACACAAAATTCCCGTTCCTTTTATACTTACTACATACTACGACTTTCCCAAAGATATCTCACCCTCTCTCCATGTGTTTACATTCCATAAATAAAGACCGTGCGTATAAGCAAGGGCTTTTTTTTATGATTGGGAAATACCACCCAAACCAATGAAATTCTCCCTCTTTTTTTTTTTACATCCAGATAGGACGGACCATTAGTTCTTAGAAACTGACTCATAATATTCTAACTACTGCCTCAAAATAATATAGCCAAAATAATGTAGTCAAATGGTCCCAGGGAGGGTCGTGGCGGCCTGTGGAGCTTCTTATTTTTACAGGGATAAAATTTTCTTCCTCCATAAAAATGTTCTTCAGGATTCTCCCTCTTTTTCTCTACGTCTCTCCTTATTTTATCCTTTTTTCCTCTCCCTTTCCATTTACATTTACTTTCCATGAATTTTCTTCTTCCCCACTTCATCCCTTTACTGCATCTCCAGTCTCTCTAACCTAGCTTTCTTTGGCGCTTTTGCTACCACTTACATTAATGTATTCTTAGAACAAGCTCAAAAGGTTACTTTTATGTTCCGTCCAAAAAAAAAAAACGTTTGGGAGTGGAGGGAGAGCTGTGTAAAAATTCACGAAATAGCACTCTCTATGTCACATTCGAATTGGAACAAAGTCGCCGTTAGTAAGTATCACTTTTCTTTCTTTTTTTTGTTATTCCTGGAACCTACACGAGTCTTCTGAAAGCCTGACTGTATGTGTCAAAAGTCATTTAAAAATGTATAATTAGCTGCGGCAAAGACACACACAAAGGTGAAGTTCTTTATTAAAGGAAAATAGAGAGAGAGTGCGAGAGGAAGACTGGAGATTGAAAAGGAAGAGACAGAAAAAAACGGAGAGGCGAGAGCCAATATCGGAGTTAATACACTTTCCCAACAAAGCTCATAAGCCCCACGCCTTATCATGTTTCCTAGCCATCAGTGATTAAGTTGCAAACAAAGGTAAATTACGATAGAAGTTCCCCTTTTTCCCCTTCCGCCGCCACACCATTTGCTTTTTAAACAACTTCACACTGGGCGCAGCATTTACTTTAGGGGAGGAAAGTTATACTGGATGAGTGTATAAAGGATAAATGGTAAAAAAAATTCTCTAACGACGTCTTTTTTTTTTGAAGCTGTACATACTACCATGTTTTTTTAAGGACTCGTTATGCACAGTTACGATTCTCACTTACAAATGTAAACAAAGCGTTTCCATTTTTTTTTAATGTTCTCTCTCTCTCTTTCTGTTGCTAAAGAGAAACTTATGCTTAGAAGAGGCTCTATTGACACAAATATAGTACTCTCCCTCGGCTCATGCTTTAGTCGCTGGCCGTGCGTATAGATTTATGGAGCGATTACCAATGTAATAATACAGGCGGAGGCATGGACTGAGTCAAAAATGTATTATTTGAAGAGTGCAAGGCAGTCAATTAACCCATATCAAAGTCAGCAGTTAATAAATTCCGATGAATGGAACCAACAAGGCTTTTGTCACTTTGCCCTAAATTCAACGCACTCTCGCTGTCTATTTTTTTCCTATTTTTGGGGCCGCTTCCTTTTTCTTCCTTGAGCTTCCTACTTCCTCCTTCAATCTCTCTGAATAAATTCTACATTTGTCTCCTTCCATCTCTCTGCATTTCTCTCTCTTTCTGCATTTCTCTCTCTTTTTAATTTTGTATTTCCGTCTTTCATTTTTTTGTATTTCTCTCTCTGTTTTATTTTGTATTTCCGTCTTTCCTTTTTTTTGTACTTCTCTCTCTGTTTAATTTTGTATTTCCGTCTTTCCTTTTTTTTGTACTTCTCTCTCTGTTTAATTTTGCATTTCTGTCTTTCCTTTTTTTTTGTATTTCTCTCTGTTTAATTTTGTATTTCTTTTGTATTTATTTCTTTTTTTTGCATTTCTCTCTCTGTGTTTAATTTTGTATTTCCGTCTCTTTTTTTCGTGTTTCTCTTTTTCCTTTCCTGATTTCTCTCTCTTTCTGCATTTCTCTTTTTCTCTATCTCTTTCTGTATTTGCTTCCTTGATTTAATTGCCTCTCTCTTACTTTGCATTTCTCTTGCATTTTCTTTTCCTTGTCCATTTGTAGTTTCTCTCTCCTTCCCCATCCTTGTTTGAATCAGCTTCAAATTCTGGATTCCCTCCGTTAAATCTCCCGCTCTTTGTCACGTCTCCGTAATTATCCATTAATCACCGGATTCCTGAATAACCGGCAGAAATATTAGAGCACGGACGCCGCGTTGATTTGTGTATCCATTAAAAAACGTCCAGTCCATCCTTAGAGTTGGACAATGTTGAAAAAGATCCCTAAAATTCTTCTGCTTTCTGCTCTCATCTTACATAATTGAGCAAACCCTGTAACTCCTCTGAGTCTCTTATTCATCTGTAATCTGTATGTATGGATGTATACATATACATATATATATATATATATATGTATATATATATATATATATATATACAAAGGGAAATGATGCACTCCCAAGTGTCTCCCTCCCCCAGCAAAAAATGTGTAAATATATAAAGGGTCGTAAACCATCAGGAAAGTCACGTAACGGTCATATAGCATTACACCCACAGAACAACTCACAAGTGTGTATATAAAAGTGTCAAAGTGAACCGTTGCAAATCACAGGAAATATGACACTTGTAACATTGACACTACTTTATATAGTCCTTCTCCTCATCCTCAAAAAGGAACTTCATCTCTCTGGGAAAAAGAGAGAGAGAGAGAGAGAGAGAGAGAGAGAGAGAGAGGCGCAAGAACTGGAAATGAAGAAAGGAGAGGAAGTGGGAAATATCAGGAGTCATTTCAAAAGTTATTCATACACAAGCAAAACATATATGTACATATGTACACATATATATATGTATACGTCAGTGCATCCTTCAGAAACTTTTGCACAGGGGACTTGGTGAAGTAATTACCATGACTTGTAGGATTATCATTTACCCAGAGAGAATTTCTGTGGAAAAAAACAACCATAAAAAATGCAAGGGAGTAAGTATTAACCCAGACTGAAAGACAATTAAGGTATTCAATTACATGTGTGTGGGGTACAAACAACTTTTTTTATGGGTACGGACATGTAAAAAAAAATCTTTTTCTGGGGAAAATTATATTCGAGTGTGTTAAAAGGCTTTATAGTATACTCAAAATGTATGGATAATGTTATTTCCATTTAAACACATTATACTTACTGGAGACGATTTTTCAAAAAATACGTAAGTGGAATTTTTTGCATTTCACTGCAGCAAAAAATGACGGAAGGATAGAAAACACGGGAAGGGAAAATAAAATACAGGGCAAAAGAGTAATAAGCAAAGGAACGACAAAGGGAGAAATGGAAGAAAGAGACAAAAATAGAAGACCAGAATAGAGAGAAAAGTAGTGAGAGAAAGTAAAGGGAGAAAAATTAAAAGATTAAAAAAAAAAAAAAAGAAGGCGGACAGACAGAGAAAAAGAGAGAGACAGACAAGAATGAATGGAAATGTAATTTAATGTACAAAATGGGCAAAAAGTCATTTGTAATTATCATGTGCTTCCCTTCAAGCTTTTCAGTAGTAATTTGCCTCATTTTGATAATTTACTTATTTAAAAGCAAATTACATGTGATTCAGCCAGTAAATCTGAGGCCCCCATCCACGGCTCATGTGTAATACACGGAGGAAATTAAATACGCCTTACCCACATGCCTTCTACTAATACCAAAGCCTATCCATTTGCTTAGATTTTCGTTCATAGGTAAATAACACTAGAGAAATACAAGAAAAATCGCAATGAATTAAATTCCCGTAGAAACGTGTGTGTGTGTGTGTCTGACGTGGGACGTCATGAGCGTCGTACTTTTTTCCTATATATTTTGTAATTTCATTTAAAAAGTATACAAAATGAAATTTCATGACATGTGAAACCGTTTCATCGTCCACTTAATTCACTGTGGGTGTAGAATACCCCTTACGAGTCCCATAGTTTTCTTATGTACACACATCTAAACCTAATCCAAAAAAAAAAAGTAGGCAAAAACCACTTGAAGAAAAAAAAGGGGTAAATTAAGTGTACATGTACATACAGCTATGGTGTAGGTACACAATAAGAAAATGGGATGCGTTTTTTTTTTGTTTTTATTACAATTTGTGTATAAACAAAATTGTCAGTCATCACATCAGTTACACCTTTTCCCATTGGTAATGGAGTCTTTTACCAAAACGTGTGTCTTATACATTAGCCTTTTAAATTTACTCCTTACGGCCACATACCAAAAAAAAAAATGTGATGACTTCGAAGAAAAAAAGTGCCCTAATTTAATTCGGCATGTGGTGAAAAAAAACGTGTGTGTGTGTGTGTGTTTCTTCAAATGAAGCATTTCAACATGAGCATCACGCATTTGCTTGGAGGGATGATTTTTTTGGGTAAGTTGTACTATGCACACTGAATTTCTGAGTCAACGTCAAGAGCCACATTAGCAGAGAGCGAGAGAAAGAGACAAAAAAGAGAGAAAAAGAGAGAAAAATAGAGAGGAAGAAAGAGAATCATAAAAAGAGGGAGAGAGAGAGAGGTACAAAACAAAACAAAAAACGAAGCGAAATACAAAAAAAAGAGAGATGGAATGAGTTTTAGTTGGAGGTAAGTACGCACAACAAAAAAAATACGTTTATCTCCACACACAACCATGGCTTTAACCATATCGTAGCCTGTACACGGCTAGCTTTTTACGCATAAGAAAGTAGGTGGGCACAATTAACAACACAGCAGTAGATGGAATTGTTGGTGTTTTTTCTCCTCAATTTTTTTCTCTCTGTCCCTCTATCATTAAGATGCAATTTTTTTGAGGTCTTTGTTGTACACAGTAAAGGACAATGAACATATAAGTATGTGTGTTCCATATCAGTAAATGAGGGTTTCCGTGCCCACCAAAGCATTCCCGGTGCAAGTAGAATGAGACAAACAAAAGATATTTCAACGAGCAAGAGAGAGAGAATAAATGAAAATGAAATAGAAAAAAAATCCCTTCTTAGTTAAAAATGTAAATGTTATCTCTCGAAAATTCTCAGAAAATGCATATTGGTATTTTGCTTCTAAAATTAGATACAAACAAATGGTCGTGGTTTTCGCCGAAAATGCATTTATAAAATTTATTAAGGATGCACCATGCTCCCACACATAATGCCGACAATGCTGGGGAATGCAACAGATGTATTTGTGTTTATGACACATCTCATCGCCATTCAGTAGATATATTTCAGTAATTTTACGAGAATTTCAATTTTTTCAAATGGAATTTTTAGACGGATTCACATGGATGTCGTATTCCTTTATAAGTCCTTTCCAGCCATTTTAAATGTTAAAATACACCTTCCCATAATTAGAATAATAGCAATCACAAAATCCTTTCAACACTATTTTGGTCTTTTTTTCCTGAATCGGCAATAAAATATTTCCTTTCCTGCCTCCATCCTTTTATGCTTTTTTGTTTTTCCATCGGAATAAAAACATAAATTTTCTTTTTTGTCTCCCTGTCTCTGTCTCTCTCTCTCTCTCTCTCTCTCTCTTATGTTTCTTGGCATACAATTATTTCAGTCACTCTGTCGCATCCACCTTAATTATAATAATTCATCCACCATAGCCAAAGCCAAGCCCAAGAGATAAAAAAAAAAGGGTTGACAACAATCCAAAGAGATCCTTGTTCCATGTTGCTACACACTTTTCATCTTAACATATACATTTTTTCTCTTCTCTCTAAACATAATCTTTAGTGAATGAACGAAAAATTTTCAGTTATCACCACTAAAGAAAAAAAAAGGGAGGATAAAAAAGCACATGCTTACACACATGCACAGTGAAAGATTTTTATATTTAAATAAAATAAGTGAGAATGAGAGCTTTAATTTTTTTAAAGGGCGGGATGTTAAAAAAAAAAGGAGAAAAAGAGAAAACTTGTTACATGAACCCATGTGTGTGTGATCTCATTGAAAAATATGAAAACTCCTTTTTTTATGCTGAAAAAAAAAATTGTGTACGCGCGTAAATTACTGTTGAAAGAGAGAGAGAGAAAAAGAGATAATTTTCTTGTTCACAAATCTTATCTTCAAGTCAAATACATTAATGAAATGTCTGTGTATATAAATAATAAATTGGAGTTTCTTTCATGTTTTCTCTCTCTTTCCTTGTGTATACATTCCTTTCTCTCTCTCGCTCTCCGTCTTGCACGAGTGATGGAATTATGGCATTATAGATATAAGGATTAATAATATCCTTTTAAAAAAAAAGATATTACTATCAGCCCATTATTATTAGCATTATCAACATATTGTTGATATTATTATCCTTATGACTCGGACACGAATTTCACTTCAAAAATACCTTTATACCGCTCTCAACAAGTACATATTCACCACGTTTCAACATGTCTCTGCCCAATGTATTTTTTTACACAAGTCCACATCTATGTAGTAAATGATGAGGAAATTATTGTCTCGCTCTCATAAAAAATATTACATACAAAACAAATGCAATTCCGTGTCTCAAGATTTTTTTTTTTTTCAAAATAATGTCCGCAAATTTTTTTTTCTGGTCTTAGCAACAATCAATTTTCGAATATGCATGGAGACACCAAGCGAGGTAGCGAGAGGGACATAAAAAGGACTCGTTCTTCCTTGTGGTGCCAACCCAAATGCTATATGGGGAAGAATGTAGGCCGGAGAAGCCGGAGATAAGAATCTAGATGATGAGCTTCAATGTGCCTATAATGCCTATTGTGGATAGGAATAATTATGGAAGTATGGGGGTAAATACTATGTACCAAGAATTTTCTACAAAGACGGACGAGGAAAATGGTCAGAGCAAAAAAAAAACAAAATTTGCGGAATGGAAGGGTTAAATTGATTAGCAGAGTTTCTTAATTAAACACCTGTCCCTTCCCTTCAGTGGCAACTGCTTCTGTCCATTCTCTGTCTTATGTACAAATTCTTTCTTTACGGCCGCCTACTTTTCTCTTGTATTTTTTTTTACGCTCGGCCGTTTATCTTCTTCTCCCTGTCTCAATTTTTTGGTCTCTCTCTCTCTCTTCTCTTTGTCCTTTTATATATCTCCCTTCTCTGTACCACATTTTCTCTCTTTTCTGCTTCTTTCTCTCTATTTTGTATTCTCTTCCTGCTTCTTTCTCTCTATTTTGTATTCTCTTTCTGCTTCTTTCTCTCTATTTTGTATTCTCTTTCTGCTTCTTTCTCTCTATTTTGTATTCTCTTTCTGCTTCTTTCTC